>JAXCGZ010012069.1:0-10000 GCA_037179515.1 Halocaridina rubra
CCGTGAACATAAAAATGTAAGAAAAAAAGCCTGAGTGTTACTAACCTCAATATAGAGATGCGTCTAATGATATACTGATGGTATTCATTATAAACAGCCATTGCACGAAACTATTTCTGAAAATTAAAACAGTCCCATTATTAAACTGGTTTCCAAAACACTTGCATATAAAAAAATTATATTTTGGCACACTGGTTATTTGTCCTAGGCTCAAACCAAGGACAGGAGAAAAATACGTTTCATAAGAGAATATAACATACCCTGTAACTCACAAAAGGTTATAAGATTAATCGTTTTCTATAACAGTTGCACTATGTGTAACAATTACAGACCCTCCCCAACTTACTAACGAGTTAGCTTCCAGAAGTTTGTTCGTAAGTAGAATTGATCGTAAGTTGTGTTTAGGTAAAAAAATTTACTGTACAATACATACCTATGCAATACTGTACAGTACTTAGGCTTAAGACACTTAACTATGACATAAAACATAAAGTATACAGCATTAATGAATTTTAATACAGAATTATAATGTAATAATACAGTACAGTACAATAATACTTACCCTAATACATGTGTATATAATGGGTAGGTTTTTGTTCGCATCTGTGGATGTTTGTAACTTGATTGTTCGTAAGTAGGGGAGCTTCTGTATTCATTAGCATATGTGGCAACAATTGAACAGCTAATGTAAAGACAAGTACCTCAAAAGAACTTGAATAACCTCATAAATTGTTAGGGTTATGTTAGGTTTGGTTGGGCCTGGATAGGCTAAGCTAGAATGTTAGGTTAGGGTAGGTTAAGTCAGGTTAAGTTAGGTTAGGCTATATGACTAGCCTTGTCTTGTAAATATGAATAACCCTAGAGCACTCTCCTATACAAAATCCAATCACTTAAGCATAACTAACCTGCTCAGTTTAGGAGATTCCTGGTGCTACACTTGTTTATATATCACCAACTGACTGAAGATAGAATACATATATCTGAAAAACCACAAAATTCAAAATAATTAATTACTTATCTGACTTTCACACAAATCTAAAAACATGAATAATGTTTTAAGAACAAACCAACTTTAAGTTCAATTATCTAATTAAGACTTTTCTCTAATCTTGAAGCATTAAAATAAAAACATAGTTTTGTACTATTTATAAAGTAATACAACCTTAATAATTGTCAATAGAACAAATTATCTTTTCAAAAATTTCATTAGTTATAATTTTCTTGAAGGATATATACTGTATAATCCAACAATTACAGTGCTTCTTACTTTAAAATGAAATTAAAATTACCAAAACAGATTGTACAGTATATCTTACAAACCATCCAGGATTCTCTATGACAGTCTTGTTGCTGCTCTCTATCTCGAAGATCTTCTCGAAGAGTCTCATCTTCCTGATTATTCTAAACGATACGATTGCAGTGTAACTTGCTTTTCTTGATAATACGTTTTCAGAGACCGAACGGACACGCGCAAACCAATACTAATGAGGGCTACACAAAAGCTATCCAATCACGCTGTGCGCATCCAACGCTAGTAAATAAACTTAAGAGTTGGATGCCTCTCATTTGCATGCTAATGACTGTAAATGACCTAGTGATGGTAAACTACTTACAATTCTGTATGAATTGCATTTCTAAATAGTAGGTGCTACTGTAGTATGTGGTCTCCCTCACTATCTGCAGTCTATTGTACCATAACTTAACCAACCTAACCTAATCTAGACTAAGCAGGTTAGGTTATTTTGCTAGTTTAGTTTAGTTTGATTATGTTAGTTCTGTTAATGTACAAAAGATTACAGATAGTGAGGTAGGTCACATACTACAATAGCACCAAGTAGTCTTACCAGATGACGCTACTTATCCTAAGGCAAAAATCTACCTATTCTATAGATTGCAGCTCAAAGGACGACCAAGAGCAAACACGAAGTTCGAATGAACGTATACGAGAATCGCAAACTGAAAACCAATCACGTACCTTTTTGTGCCCTTAGCGATGGAAACATAAGTTTCGAGATTATCCAAAATTTCAATAGGGATAAATTAATATTTGTAAGTCTTTTGTGAAAAATATTGAAACACTTTACAAAATGTATAGATCAAATTATATTTAATTCACATTAATAATAATAACTATTTCTTTATTGTGAATAACAATAAGAAATATTTAAAAGATATGACCAGTACAAGAATACTTGTACATTTCCATTGGCTCTTAAAACCTCAAGCTATTATTCATAATATCCCAATCTTAAGGAATTATAAGAGATGATATTATTTTCCTACAAAATATAGTTAAATGATTACTATGCTTTTTTATCATTCATCTTAACTCTAGGCTTCTTTTTACAAAATTTAAATAAAATTACAAAAGTATATTTTTCTGAAAATTTTGGATAGTCGTTACACCAAACACTGTACACCAAGATTTAAAACAAATTTATACACAATAAAATGATGACAATATACATAATACAATAAACAATATGATAAACATAACAGAAAAAGAACATGGACATAATGATATACAAGTATGTACAGTACTAACAAATGCAATAAAATACTGTGGATACATAATCGACATGCACAAATAATAAAATATATGCAAATAACCCAAAGTACAAAATACATTCAAATAGAAATGTAAATATCATACACATGACAAATTAAATATTTTAATTTGTGTGAACTGAATTGTTTTATATTCCAGCATTGGTTACCACACTGTATTCCACCTTTCATCCGAAAACTAGTTATTAGGAGAAGAAAATGTATTGATTACTCGTTCATCATCCTAGCATAAGTTACATAATATAAGCAATTGATATATGGCTCAATAAATAAACACTCTAAGTCATTCTGTGCTTGCATTTACATTGCAAAAGTTGGGTTAGCACTGTTTTCTACGAACATCCCCGATCCAAGGCTTTCCCCGAGAGCTCAAAGGGAGTGTATGTTGTGTTGTTGGAGCATGTGGTTGTTGCACAGTATGTGCTTACCAATATCATGATAGAGAATATATATATATATATATATATATGTGTGTGTGTGTGTGTGTGTGTGTGTGTGTGTGTGTGTGTGTGTGTGATTACCTAATTGTGTTTACGGGAAAGAGCCCAAAGCTCGTATCTTCCCGTGTGTGTAAGTACAGTATTTTTAGTTAAGCATTTTTCATGCCTACCAGTAGGCTTTTTATCAGCATAAATTAATATTTTAGAAAAACAATTATAAATAGACATGATATCTTGGTGTACAGAGTGGTGCCATTATTTATCCTTACCTTACCAGAAGAGTAGATACCTGTAAAAGTAAAATATCAATATAATAATGATGATAATAATAATAATAATAATAATATTAATATTAATAATAATAATAATAATAATAATAATAATAATAATAATACTAGTAGTAGTAGTAGTAGTAGTAGTAGTAGTAGTAGTAGTAGTAGTAGTAGTAGTAGTAGTAGTAGTAGTAGGAGGAGGAGGAGGAGGAGGAGGAGGAGGAGGAGGAGGAGGAGGAGGAGGAGGAGGAGGAGGAGGAAGAAGACTATATTCTCCCCTTAAACAAGACGCTTATTTATCAACCTATTTTAACACAATGTAGCCAATTCCTTTGAAGAATGAGTTCACTGCAAACATGAATCCAGAATCAATTTGCTGGCACCTCAGTGCCATTCATAACAATTTCTCAAATTCTCTCCATTTATCTCAATTACCATTATTTATCATATCCCCCTGAGGGGGATAAGCATACCGCCTTTGTGTTCCTCTGCGTGTCACAAAAGTCTGCCAAATGGGTCGAAATAATGGGACTGGGAATCGTTACTTCAAGACTCGTTTGCTCTACCAATTAGACTATTTGGCTTTTTTCAAGAAAAGATTAAATATACCTTTCTTATCAATAACCTCAGGAAATTTTTTTAACTAACATGTAATAAAAGTGATTCCAAAGTCTACACTGATGAAAATAAAACTGTACTTGAGGGGACCTTGAAAAACATGATTAAAGCACCTCCCAAACCAATTTTATATATTCACAGATATTTTGGATCTTGTGGAGAAGAGTAACCTCAAGATGTTCTAGGGTTATTCATATTTACATGGTAAGTCATCTAACCTAACCTAACAACTTAGGGATAATTAAATTTTCCATGGGGTTCTGGGGGTTATTCATCTTTACATGATCCAATATGCTGATCACAGCTGTAATAACAAAAATTAGTCTATATTGCTATATATGAAAAGGTAAAGCTCCTACATCTTCAGTATACCTATATCAACATTGCCAGGGAAGTCTATATTGCTGAATTAATAAAAATAAAATTGACTGTTATTTATGGGTTGAAGAATGACAGAAATAGACACAGATCCTTACCAAATACATTTCCAAGGGTAATTTTTAACTTACCTTAACTGCTTTCAAGGTACAATCCTTGTCTTCGATGAGAACAGATATCTAATTCCAGTCTCAACAGGTAAATGGACACCTGGAATGAAAGTCACAATTAGTTCCCATGAATGAGGGTGAATACAGATAGACTGGAGCTATGAGAGGGATTAAGAATGGATGCGCTTCCTACCGTCTCGCAGTGAGCTCGAACACCTGATAGTCACTTCAAGGCACACACACTAACATGAGCTACTGCAGCCCAGAATAATAAAAATAAAAATATTGATAAAAATCAAATCACTATTAGGAACTGCAAAGAATGAAATAAAAGAATAATATAACAAACTCACACCACCAGTTGGAAAAGATGGTATTTTCAAAATGGCAGAAAAAAAAGAATATGAATATGCAAACCAAATTAAGTTGTAGCCTCCAAGAAAAATAAATAAAGAAAACTGTAGTAATAATAATAATAATAATAATAATAATAATAATAATAATAATAATAATAATAATAATAATAATAGATTCCAAGGTTTCAACACAGATTTTGTACACTACATTACTATTACCTATACCATATGCAGCATATGCTGCATATGGTATAAATAATAGGCCATATTGTATCCCACTACATAAAAAAAACTCCAACCAACCATGCCAAATGCTTGACTTTAATGTGGTAACTTGCTGTTATATCATATACAGTAGTGTAAGCCAACAAGATGGATGCTATATTTTGAATGCTTCTTATAATTATTGGTTATAACTGCCTTAAGTTAACTGTTGACAGAGTAAAATGGCTATATTTGCTAAAAAGTGCTTCTCATAAGTTGAAAAGCACCATATTTTATAAACAAATGCCACATTCCCCCTTTATAGGGGGATGGCTGAGTCAAAGCAAAAAGCTTGACTCACTGTGGGAAAATACACAAAGTAAGGGATTCTCAGCCCCCTCGCTTCGCCTCATTTAGTCGATTGATACGACAGTCAGGGGAAGATGGACGTGATATTCTAGGTCCTAGAGGGAAAGGATTATCTTGCAAGACACTTATTATAACATTGACGGGAACTGGAACATTGATAACCCTCCAGCTATGATAAGTTCCAGACTATCCATGTATAGCTTTCCCTTTATCACTAAGTACCAGTTTCCAGGAATATTTGCCCTAAAAATGCTGTCAAGCTACCATATTCTTGTTGATAATTTGTTCACAGTCAAAAAGAGATATAAAAAGCCCACAAAAATTAAGAATGCTTTCATAGTTTAGTAAAATACTTTATGCAGCAAAAATATTAATGTGAAACCAAAAGCTGTCTTTATTCAGCTTATTTTAGAGAATAAGAAAGATCTGTTAATCTAAGTAATATGCAGCACCCACTGTTTACCCATGCTACATGAGTATTCAGAATATTGATAATATTTTTTCCAAAATGTTCCTTTTCCAACCTCAAATAAGTTATGTACCACTACAGAAGGAAAAATACAATAATATACAGTATACTGTAGTATTCTAAATAGTATAATTATTTAACAGCATACTAATGATCAAATCAATTACTGTACTTTAAAATGAAGAGGCCACAATAGTTCAGAGGAAGAGCACGTGAGATGTAAAGCACAAGTGCTGATAACGTCATACAGTGTCTTCAGTGACTCTGTGGTAGAAAGCGCAAGTCAGGAAGTGACTAACCCAAGCTCGAGTCCTCTGCATGCCATTAGAAAGGGCATCCAGCCTTAATCCCTCAGTTACGACATGTCAGTATACATACCCATTCAAATGGGATCTAATTGTGACACAAATTGGTTAGTTTAGCTGAGGTTAGGTTAGGTTAGCTTAACTTGGGTTAGGTTAGACTATCTTAGCTCTGCTTAGGTTAAGTTAGGTTAGGTAACTTGTAGAAATGAGTAACCCTAGAGCACTCTGAGGTTACTCTTTATTACAAGATGCAACTGTTTTTACTAATATCTTAATACATAATCTCCAATAACCTTAAGCTTCAGTATCACTGAAACTAATAGAAAATCAATACAAACACAATACGAAATAATTTTTTGAGAAAATATAAAATATCACATTGATAATGAAAAACATGATATAAAATACTGTGTTAAATAACGTTCTCATGGCAAAACTATTGATGCATAAAGCAAACAGAAAGTATTTTTAAAAATCTGTAAATTGCAAATGATACAGAAACTCCCCAACTTACGAACATGTTAGGTTCCAGAAGTTTGTTCGTAAGTTGTGCTTAGGTAAAAAAATGTACTGTACAGTACTGTACAGTACTTAGGCTAAAGAAACTTAACAACTACATAAAACATAAAGTATACAGTATTAATGAATTTTAATACAGTAATAATAATGAAATAAGACAGTACAGTAAAGTATTACATACAATAATACATGGGTAGATAATGGGTAGGTTTTAGTTCGAATCAGTGAATGTTCATAAGTAGGGGAGCTTCTGTACTTTCATTCAGTCTAAATATACAGGTACCTTGTAGTAAAATAATAAATTTTGTTTCTAGTATATTGGTTCAGTAATACTTATCACAAAAAACATTGGGAACTACAGTACTCAATACTTATAACAGAAATGTTAGCAAAAATAAAATCATATATGAAAACTGTAATGTTTTCACTTAAAGAGAGAGAAAGTTTTCCATAAATATATGCTATAAAAAGAAAGTAAGAACTATGATCCCTTTCCAGAAACAAAATTCCTAAAGAATTGCAAATATATCAAGGAGTAGCTCAATATGTAGTTACCAGGTATGTACAGTACTTGAGGTGCGCTATATGCAATCCAGTTTGGAGACAGGCAGATGGACAAAATGTAGGATTCAGAAACATTTTGTTTTTAGGTGTGATTTAAATATCAAGGTTCAAGTTTCAGACCCTTCTCTTTTTTTCTAGTCATTACACATCTGTCACAACTTTCAATAGTTTAAAAAAACAGATAAAATGGCCTCTATGGAGCAAAAGAATTTTGCATACATATGTTTTACCAAGAGGAAGGTAACCTAAATATAGGTTTCTATTAAAATAGCATTATTTTCGTTGTTCTACATAATAGCTGTTTGTATGCTATTGTAAAAACTATTAATACGCAATAATCATGCAAATTATGCACATACATTATTACTTTGCAGATTAAAATACAATTTATTTCTCTCATTTGGTACTGCATATAACTGGCTGCTAAGTTTCCATGAATACCCAACTTACCAAAATTTCTGAGTGTCAATAACCTATTTCTTTGTCAATACTGAACCATTATGCACCCTAATAATATTTTTCCCAAATGAAGAATAATTTATAATAATCTTAAATAACTTGAAGAAATTGCTACTAAAATTTAAAATATTGCTTTTCTACTTGCATCAAAGCCATTTGCCAATTTTGAAAATATAGTTATATGAGGTAAGGCTAAGTTGGTAGTTAATACACGAGTTTGTGCAAGACATCCCTTATCAAAATTGCCTTTAGGATGACTGCCCCTAAGCCAATGGCACCTAACTTTTAATGTAAAATTGGAAAATTACCCCATGATGATATTAAAGGTGAAATATATCGTGATATTAATAATAAATAAAAAGAGGTTAAGTGTGAACAATATATCATTTCATTTCTTTATAAGCAAGCTTAGGGTAAAATTCAATTAGCTAGGATAGTTAGGGGCAATTGACATAGGGGTAGTAGTTTCTTGGGGCAATCATCATGGTTCCAGGTAAAACAGTCAAGAATAGTCTAACTTAACCTAACCTAACCTACCTGACCAGTGAATTTTTACCTATTACTGGGCAAGATTTTCCTATGCGGCAACTATCCTAGGGAACCTGTTTAATGGGGCAATAATCCTTGCCAGAAAGTGTAATATGGGCCAAATCCCATGGGCAATTGACCTAACAGACATACTTATTCGGCAGTACCCATTCCGAGAAAATAACATAGTTCGGCCACCCCCATACAAGGGGTAATGGGACTACTGTATAGAAAGAAATTATAATAAGTAAGAGTATCTTACAATAATTTGCCATTTATATATTTTAACGCGCATAACTTTTACTGATAAAAGAAAAAAAACAATTACTTACGAAAATATAGCCGGAAATAAATTACGAAGAGGCATGACGCAAGGTCTGTTTATGTTTTCACGACCCCGGCGTCTTCAAATCCAAACAATGATCGTGAAAATCTTCTAAATTCAATATTCTTTATATTTACCAAACTTGTGTATTACCAATTTTACACTAATTAATACGCAAATTATGAAGTTTTTTGGCATAATTCGATTAAGGCTGCTACAAATACTCAAATTTTTATTGATCTTTCAATTGTTTGCGATATCTAAGATTCCCATAAATTAATTTTGGAACCTACGTTCTCTATCGTAATAAAGCCAGAAGAAAGTGGGCGGGAAAAAAAAAAAAAAAAAAAAAAAAAAAAAAAAAAAAATATATATATATATATATATATATATATATATATATATATATATATATATATATATATATATATATATATATATATATATATACATAAAAGGGTTCGAGGGAAAAGATATATATATATATATATATATATATATATATATATATATATATATATATATATATATATATATATATATATATATATATATATATATATATATATATATATATATATATATATATATATATATATATATATATATATATAGATAGATATATATATATATATATATATATATATATATATATATATATATATATATATATATATATATATATATATTCCCTTAAGAATGCCTTTTGATTCTACCTCTACCAATGTTGAGTACAGCTATCTATATATGGCAAAAAATTAAAAGGATCAACTAAAACCTAAAACTCTTGTTTTAATAGATATAAGTATGCCTTTCCAACGAATGACTGCACCACACACAACCACATACGCCACTAAAACGACATACACTTCCTTAGAGCTCTGTGAGGAAGCTCGGCAGTCGCCCTCCTTACTGACTCTGGCTATTCACCCAGGCAGCATAGAGATCACCAACAACAAAACTAACAGCAACAACAACAACAACAACTGAAATATTAATGAAAAAAAATATTTAATAAAATGAATATAGTTTTCTTTCAACGACAGATCATGGTACCTTAAGTGATAAAGGTCGGAAAAATGAGAAATTTTAACTTTTACTTCGCGCCCCGTCACGGTCTGAGGTTAGCAAGGGTATGCATTCAGGGTAACGATTACATCTCCCAAAAACAAGTCCTTCGCAAGAAGGCAACCGTCCTAGACCTTGGTAGAAAAGTGAGTCCGTGACATCAAACCGGAACAGAACTCTCTAGAAATAAGCACAGCAATGCACTGCAATAATGGCATTGTTTGCATATTTGGAATTTAAATGCACACACAGAAGGAGAGGATGTTGTTATGGAAGGAATATCCCGGGAGACAATTCGGGCAAAGGAGGGCGAGCATTTCTGAGAGATAATTGGCAGCTATACGACTTAATCTGCTCAAAGTCTGGATTCTATGAGGTTCCCCGTCTCCGTTTCTGCAGACACTTCACATACATACATATATACATACATATATACATACATTCATAC
>JAXCGZ010012069.1:12500-43283 GCA_037179515.1 Halocaridina rubra
TACCGCTTGAGCCACGGTGACTACAATAATAATAATAATAATAATAATAATAATAATAATAATAATAATAATAATAATAATAATAATAATAATAATAATAATAATAATAATAAAAATAATTATAATAATAAAAATAATAAAAGTAATTATATAAGTAACAAAGACAGAAACAATAATAATAAGCCTAATCAATCACAATAACAAATAAATGAATAGAAAAACAAACAAAATAATAAAAACAAAAACAGAATCATACTTCTCAAAAAAAAAAAAAAATTTTTACTCTACAACACATCGGATTTATATGCAAATCCTGCAGCAACATGTAGTTTTCTGCGTCCGATATTTACATAGAAATAAATTGTGCGTGTGCGGGCGCGCGCGTGTGTGTGTGCGGGCGCGCGCGTGTGTGTGCGAATCTATTGCGATTTCATCCTCCATCGCACCTGTTACTATTGTATTATTTTCATATATTAATCATGTATTACTTTAGAGTATTTTATTTTCTTCTTACAAGCTTATACACACACATACGAACATAGATACGCACGTACGCATATGCATACACACATATACACACAAATATTACAATGTTAAAAAGATTGAGAGAATGGTAGCTTTCTTTTTCTAGCCTAAGAATGAAAAAATTCTAAATCGAAGGAAATCGTGGAAATGGGTTGTCACACAAAGAACTCTCTCTCTCTCTCCTCTCTCTCTCTCTCTCTCTCTCTCTCTCTCTCTCTCTCTCTCTCTCTCTCTCTCTCTCTCTCTAATGTTTATCTCACAACCTCTCTATCTCCTTCAGAACACCTGAAAAAAAATTGACAAAAGCAAAGAGGCTGCAATGGCAATTGAGCCTTTTAAGCCAATTCTTTTCCTCTGTTTTCAGATCATTCCTCTTCGGCGCCTCCAACTTTGGCCTCTGGTGTTTTAGGTAGAATAAAACTACGAAGTAAAATGTCCTGAAGGCCCAATACATTTGGCCCTCCATGGCCTCTCTGGGTCCAATCTCATACAATGGGTGCCAGGGGAAAACGTGCACACACACACACACACATGTACATACACCCACACTGGCACACACACACAATCTGAGAAAAGGTTGCAGTGACCAAGAACTAGAAGGAAACGGAACGAGAGAGAGAGAGAGAGAGAGAGAGAGAGAGAGAGAGAGAGAGAGAGAGAGAGAGAGAGAGAGAGAGAGAGAGAGAGAGAGAGAGAGAGAGAGAGAGAGAGACACACATAAAAAATATGAATTAAAGTTTCTTGGCAAAAGTAGAATAAAAAATGGATAAAGTCGCATTCAGTGTGACCATTAGCATATCAGAAAAGGATTTTCTCATCTGTCATTGTCTACTTATTGACAGAAGATCTTAAATATACCTCAGCAGAAGATAAATGTTTGCATAATTTATAAGGTCTCGAATCCCTTTACGAAATATATAAATGCCTTTACATGGGTTCCAACACGATATGGGCTATTGGTACGGATCGAAAGTGTCACAAATTTATATATATATATTTTTTAATCCTTTAGAGGTTAGGATTTAACATCACTAAAAGGACGATTACAAACACACACACACTATATATATATATATATATATATATATATATATATATATTATATATATATATATATATATATATATATATATATATATATATAATTGCAATAGTTTTTCATTAATTCAGAACACCGCTTCAGATGCGTTTATGAAAGCCATTTGTGTGTCTAGGTAAGTAACAATATGGTATCCTAGGTTTACACTGTTTAAGAAATCGGGCCTTAATCTGAATACCTAACAAGCCGTGTGACAACAAGAGAGTTAAAGATTCTCGTTCAAGCTAATCAAAAGAGAAAATTCTGGACTTTTTTCAGAAAAAAATATGGTCCTTTTCCAGAAAAAAAAAATCTGGCCTTTTTCCAGAAAAAATCTGGCCTTTTTTCAGTCTCTTGAGAAAATAAACAAAATGACATCAAAATTCAATGCCTAGACCAGGATTGTGTGAAGCGTGTATACACTCCGTGACTTTAAGTGTAATATGCAAAGTATCACTCATTAGGCAGCTTTCACATCAAAGTGACACGTAGCACGTGGCATGCCAGTTGAAAACGAGCATCCGGACGTGGCACATGGGACGTGTCACGCCACTTCTGTGTGAAAGATTTCATGTATTTCCGCATGTTCGCTTTCAACTGGCATGCCACACGTGTGACGTTCTTCATTATTTGAAGTCATAGATTGGATTCGGTTTTACGTCACGAGCTCCCTTTTCTACTCAGGGCTAGGACGGTTGCCTTCTTACGAAGGACTTGTTTTGGCAGATGTAATCGTTACCCTGAGTGTATGCCCTTACTAACCTCAGTCCGCATAGATTGAAAACCTAAAAAGCAATATGACAAGACAAGAGTGAAAATTATGGCTCAAACTATCAAACCAAAAATGTCTGCCCATATTTTTCAATCTCTTGGCAATATAAAAATGCATAATCAAAATTCAGTGCCTTGAACAGTATTGTACATGGCAGATGTACATTTTGTACATCTGGACTAGCCACAGTGAACTGTCTTTAAAAACTGAAGCTTCCAAAAACAGAGCTTCTTTTATTTCACATGTGCGAACTTCTCAAGGAATCGGTATAGTGCCTCACAATTTTGAGCCTTAAAGACTATCTAAATGAAGACGGCTGTGACTGTCGGGTCTCAAGACTGAAGATCCTTGCCCAAATATCCTGTGGGTGACCCAAGCAGGATATCGGTATAGGAAAACTTTGGAAACCTTTTATCCACAAGGAGTTAAGAGAGATCGAGGTAAGTTTGGCTTATAGTAAATGGGTGTTCCTTGGCTCGGCCATCCCCCATACAAGGGATTTACAGTCATTCTATAATAAAAACAAATCTACATTTCGGACGGCCAAGAGCATCAAGAATTTGTAGAAAAAATCAAATAATAGAAGAAGAATATCAGTATCAAAATAGATGATTCATTTCTGGTGATTCAGCATTTTCTGGGTTTAAAAGCCTACTGTTATGAGAAGAAAGTTAGGGCGTTGAGAGAGAGAGAGAGAGAGAGAGGAGAGAGAGAGAGAGAGAGAGAGAGAGAGAGAGAGAGAGAGACTGCTTCATCTATCCAATAATAATACACAGAGGGAAGTATCATTTTTTTTTATCTCCTTTCATTCTTCTAGTCTTGAATTGTGTCCAAGAATTCCAGTCCAGACATTTTCATTTTCAATGCAGTAAAAAGGACCTCTGCTTACACTCCAAAGGAGTCTCCTTTACTTTGCTATTTTTATATATCTATTTGTTTGTTTTATTTATCGATATACTTATTCAAATACACACACACACACACACACACACAATAAATATATATATATATATATATATATATATATATATATATATATATATATATATATATATATATATATATATATATATATATATATATATATGAAGCAAAAAAGGCCCATAAATAAAACACAAAAAGAAGCGAAGATGTACTATATATTACGACTGGACTCCAGTCCTCTTTTGTACCTGAAGAGGACTGGAGTCCAGTCGTAATATATAGTACATCTTCGCTTCTTTTTGTGTTTTATTTATGGGCCTTTTTTTGCTTCATATTGTGCTGTGATATAACAGTTTATTTTGCATATATATATATATATATATATATATATATATATATATATATATATATATATATATATATATATATATATATATATATATATATATATACCATATAATATATAGCACAGTTTAACCAAATACTGAATATCATTGTCGACTAATATCCTTCCCGGAGGAATTGGAGAGTGAAAATTCCTTAATATTTCCGGTCCTTCCAAAGCGAGTCATTTGGCAAGATGAGATGAAAATTAGCCCCATTTCCTGATGCCTTCCGCTGCATTAAAAAAATAAATAAATAAATAAATAAATAAAAATTGTAATGATGATGATGATGAAGGTGAGATAAAGGAAAAGTGAATAACGAATGAATGATAATGATAATGATGAATTATACTAGTAAGTTAGTAAGTTAAAAAGGACTGGAATTGTGATATCGATTGTATGAATGAAAAGTACATTCCACACGCATGCACGCACACACATATGTATACACACACATATACGAATTCATGCATACATACACATACACACAAAAGTAACCTTACATCCTATGCATAAATTGAAACAATATGGGTATAGAGAATTAGCCTCTGATATTTTCATCTATTCAGAGAGAGAGAGAGAGAGAGAGAGAGAGAGAGAGAGAGAGAGAGAGAGAGAGAGAGAGAGAGAGAGAGAGAGAGAATGCGGTTTGCCTATTGTAACAGGTTTTTTTTATTCATTAATGAAATTCATTACAGTTTCAGTGAGTTTCTATCAAAATGCAAATACTCTCAGCATCACCTTTTGCTGTTGCATTATTTTCTTCGTATTATTTATCTATTTATTTATACATTTATTTACTTATTCCCTTATTTATTAATTCTATCTTTTTTTTTAGTCGCTATATGCATTATATGCAAATTTCTCTACGTTCCCTTGGTTTAATTTACTATTTTTATGAAAATTCCATTTGTATATGTATATCTGTACCTCTTTTTGCTATTACTTTTTTTTTGCTAAAATTTAGTTGTTTTTTTACTATTATTATTTTTTTTTATTATTCAGAGATTTCATCTACGTTTTCTTATAAGCTTCCAGTCTCGAGAATCATTTGATCTCACTTGAAGCCATTACTATTTAAGTACAGTACATGATTTAAATTATATGTACTTAGATAAGTCTGTCCTACACAGTTCGATGTTAAGTCTTCCTTCAGTTACGGTTCTCTTTCTATGCCTACAGCAACACCGAATATTCTTGGATATTTGTTACACATGTCTTATTATCCCTTCACATCTGACAAGTCACAATATTTCCCCATCTCTCTTTCTCTTTATGTTTTCTTGGTGCCCAGGCTTGATGAGGGTAGACATTTTTTATTTTTATTTTTTTTGGCCTGTCCTGGTGTCACAATCATAAACAAAAAAATGTGGAAAGCTCTAAATTTCCTATTATATGAAGATCTTTGCCCACTTACCCTGTGGATGACCCAAGCAGCGTAGGAGGGATTCTTGTGGCTCTTAATCCTCAAGGAGCAAGATAGGTGAGGTGGTGTGAAGTGGCTCTTTGAAGAATGGATGTGCTTTGACTTGGCCATTACCTTACAAAACGATAAAATATAAAAAAAATGCATTTGTACCCAGGAATAATGCAATAGCTATTCTTACAGTATATATATATATATATATATATATATATATATATATATATATATATATATATATATATATATATATATATATACACGAGAGAATAGACATCATATAAATATATCAAAACAACTCAAAATGCTTCTTACATTATAAGCTTGAATGTAATTTATTTGTACCTATAAAGTAAATATACATAAAAATTTATAATTTATATGGTAGTAAGATCACAATAATTTTCCTTACAAAAATATTATGCCTATGCAAACATAGGTTGTTAGTACAATACATTGACCTATTCAGTCACTAAAAAATGAGTTCTCAGTTTCTCTTTCATGGCTGATACTGTTTCTATTACGTTACTGTTCTCTGGAAATCTGATACAAAAGTTTGGACCCCAGACAGACAAGCGTCTGTCTGCTGTTCTTATTCTGTAATCACAAGAATTTGTGTCTATTACATGACTTTTCTCTGGCAGTCTGGTACAAAAGTTTGGACCCAAGACTGACTGGAGTCTGTCTGCTGTATTTGTTCTGGAATCACAAGATTTTGTTTCTATTACACTGCTGTTCTCTGGCAGTCTGCTACAAAAGTTTGGACCTGAGACAGACAGGAGTCTGTCTGCTGTTTTTGTTTTGGTATCACAGGATTTTGTGTCTATTACATTACTGTTCTCTGGCAGTCTGCTACAAAAGTTTGGACCCGAGACATACAGAAGTTTGTCTGCTGTTTTTGTTCTGGAATCACATGATTTTGTGATTCCCCAGAGGTTCTTTAAACAAAATCCCTAGCTGTGTTATTATTCATAGCCTATTCTGGTAGAATACAATTCATTACCTTGTCCTTCAACATTATCACATGTGATAGTTGACAAATCTTACAGCCTCGTTCAGTACGAGTTCTTTCCAGGTAATAGTAAACACATATGGAATTAAATACTTATTGCGTTTATTGGTTTAGCGGTGACTCTATTCCGAAAACAGAAAATGGTTTTGGAATATAAAGTCAACTGAAAATTAATTTCATTTAATGTTAGGAACATATTCAGGCACATGATAAACACTTTAGGATTATGTGAACAAATAAATAGATGTAAAACATGGGGACTGCCATAGAGTGACAGTAGAATGCTCGTCTCGGGAGGTGATGTAGCCATGTTGATGTTTTAGATTCTCTACCCACGGATGCGTGGAACGGGTCATGGAGGACCCATAGGGCGGTCACCAGCCGGCACAGACCCCAACCCCCCACTGTGGTGACCAGCCACAGCAGTAACTCCCCAGTAAGCAGCTTAAACTCTCTTGCCTGGACGAGGCGCGATTGGTCGACCTCGCGAATGCGAGATCAGCGCGTTACCACTGCACTAACCAGGAAGCTTAGCCATATTCGAGTCCACGGCTAGGTGTTGGGTAAAGCATCCAATCTTAATTCCCCAACTTCAATCCGTCTGTGTCCACCCCCAGATAGGGACTAACAGTAACATAAACGTAAAATAATATAAAAAATAAATAAAATAATATAAAATAAAATAAAATAAAAGAAATGAAACACAACACGAAATTTAAACATACCTTTTTCACTGGATATCTGAAAACTGATTTTCCATGATAAAACAGAAAGTAATTTGTTGTTAAAAAAAGAATTACAGACCAGGAAAACGAAGCAATTAACATGTAAATTTTCAGTAACAAGTCCACATCTGTATTCATTTAATTTAATTCAATTTGTATTTTGTAGTTTTTCAATCATTGTGAAGAGCCATGTGCAAGCTTGTGATAAATAAATTTCACAATATTGGGAGTACTGCAAACCTCCAAAATCTCTCAAAAAATAAATACTGTAATAGCTTTCATCATTTTCATCACTAGACTATAGTAAAATATTTTGAACCATTACCTGAGTGCTTCGACTAGTCTTTCAGCCTGTCCTTATCCTATTGTGTATCAGTCCCTTATTTCTGCCTTGTCCTTAAGCTTTTACTTTTTCTTTGTCATAATGTTTTCTTTTCGGCCGGGCCTTTATTAAAGAGGGCAGTTTTCTTGCCTGTCCCGGAGTCACACTCATAAAAAAATTGCTTTCGAGAATCTAGCAAGAATGAACAGAGGCCCCATATGCAGTGAGGAAATACTTCGGGTAAAAATTAGATGAATATTTTTTGCCTTTTCTAATCAGTATGCCATTGAAAAGTGGTACCACTCGCGACTTTGAGTCGTCAGGTCTGAAGTTAGAAAGGGCATTCACCCAGGGTAACGATCACACCTGCCAAAAACCAACTTCCCTCGTATGAAGGCACCATCTTAACCCTCAGCAGAAAAGACAGTCCGTGATGTAAAATCGATTACATGCCATGGCAGAATTTCCCAATAATATCGTAAATAGAACCTATTACTATATTCTTCTCGTGTCCGGTTGCTCTGCTTAGTGCTCAGGCTTAGCACTAGTAAAACTTTTATAACTTTTTTAATCCGAACTTTTTACTCTCTGGCAGCTACTTCTCTCTTAGTGGTTAAAGGGAAAGCTTTTCTGTAATTATCAAGTTACTTCGAGAAAGAGGGGAACACTCTCTCTCTCTCTCTTTCTATCTATCTATCTATCTATCCATATATATATATATATATATATATATATATATATATATATATATATATATATATATATATATATATATATATATATATATATATATATGAAATAGCTGGACAAAATGATTCTTTGAAAAAGCCACAGAAAGATGCTTTAATACCTTGGGTATGTGTGTGCTCCCGTGTGCTGGTGTTTGCGCATGTGTGTGTAAGAGAGAGAGAGAGAGAGAGAGAGAGAGAGAGAGAGAGAGAGAGAGAGAGAGGAGAGAGAGAGAGAGAGAGAGAGAGAGAGGGAGGGAGAGAGAGAGGAGAGAGTAGAGAGAGAGAGAGAGAGAGAGAGAGAGAGAGATGAGAGAGAGAGAGAGAGAGAGAGAGAGAGAGAGAGAGAGCTTAAAACTATTTATTTTAGCATTTTATTCTTTTATCACTTCGAAAACACAAGAGAAAAACACATCTCTTTGTCCTAGCATCGCAAACGCCTTCTGTTGAAATTTTTAAGTACAAAGAATAACAGAGTAAATGCATAATGTAGAATCTCTATCAAATATGAATAATCTTCTGTTATATTCAACACTAAGTGGCTCTACTGAAATGAAAACTTTACAAAAACAATTCTGTGATTTCGAAATAAATTGAAAAAAGATATATACACATCAATATATCTGCATTTGAAATGCCACAGTCGTTCTTGAAAGGGGTTGGCCGAGTCAAGGAACACCTAGCTTAGGGGTCTATTTAAAGTCTTGTCAGCAGAATCTAATAATATATCGTCAGTTTTTGCGTTAAGAGGACAGAACAGATGGTAAAAAAATCCTCTCGAAAATGGTTAAGCTGAAAAGTTTTTATCAGTTTTCTTATTTATCTCACTGAGCCGTGACTTCACAATATAATCATCAATAATTTTTAGTCCCTTAAGCCTTCTAATTAAAAAAAAATAATAATAAATATAATTATAAGTAACAAATTTCCTAGGACAACAGTTTATTTTATTGATACATTTTCATATCTGTATCAGTAAAAGTTACCAGTGCCTCGCCCAGGTTCTATCTCTCTGCCAGTGATGCCTGTCCAGGATGTAACACATAAGTGCATACACTCAAACACATAATGGAAGCTTGCCCTGCTTATAGCCACATACGCCAACAACACATCATACACTCTGAGAGCTCTGTGGGTAAACCTAGGATAGGGAGTGGTATTCCTTAAGGAATAGAGGTTGTGAGGTCATGTAGCTCAGGGAAAAACAACACTAACAACAACAACAACAACAACAACAACAACAACATAATATTAGCTTTCTCAGCTTAAAAAAAATATAAGACATTTACCATGAGGAACATATTTAAAAAAAGGTCGAATATTCTTTTTGAAATATGCTTATCATATATATTTTCTTTAATTTCATGACATTGATTTTACGGTAAATCATTAACAGCATTTGGTTTCTTCATCATTTCAATCATAAGAACAGTAAACGCCAGAACGTTTCCCACGAGAACCAAGTAAAAAGCAGCCTGCAGATGCTTGATGCCAATAGGTTCCAATCCTTTATTCGCATCTCCTACAAATTCCACGGCTCGCTCCATCTCATCTCTCACGTACTTATGCACCAGACCGCAAGACATGAGATAGACCAGTCTGCAGCATGGAAAGAAATACATGGAAGGGGGAATCTCCAGTGATTCATCTTACTTATTCCTTTTAGTCACCTCCTCCGATATGCCAGGCATACAGAGATGTGGAATTCTTTCACCACTCATCACCAGGCATATCGAAGGAAGATTTTCCAGTGATTCATCTTAGTTATTCCTTTTAGTCACCTCCTCCGATATGCCAGGCATAGAACGATGCGGAATTCAGCCACTTTTCATCACCAGGCATATCTTATTTAGTTGTCTCCTACAACACAGAGGTGCTACACGGATAAAACATTTCTAATCTAAAGCCAGAAGTATCCCTTAGAGTCGTCTTCTACGAAACACAAGGAATACGAGTGTGGAATCTATTTCAGCTCGACCCAAGATATATCTTTTATGCTTAAGTTTCAAACAACAAAACAACGACAGCAACAGCAACATCAGCGACAATAGTAACACAACAACGACAGAAACAGCAACATCAGCGACAATAGTAACACAACAACGAATGCAACATCAACATCAGCGACATAAGCAACAACAGCAACTATGATAACAATAAAACCACCACTACAACTTCTACCACTACTACTATTACTACTTCTACTACTATTAGTACTTATAATAATAATAATAATAATAATAATAATAATAATAATAATAATAATAATAATAATAATAATAATAATAATAATAATAATAATAATAATAATAATGCACTAGCTACTAGAAGAAGAAGAAGAAGAAGAAGAAGAAGAAGAAGAAGAAGAAGAAGAATCAATGAGATTAAAAAATGACTTACACTTCTTCAAAGACATTCCTGTAAGGTGAGCCATTGGGACAAGCGATGCTGTAGCCATGAGCGTAAAATTCGTGTTCAGCAAAATGGAACTTGTCCCTCCCCAGCTTGTAGGCTCGGACTTCAGCTCCCATCCGATTATTGCTAAATGCGTATTTACCACTAAGAACCTAGTGAAATAGAAAAAAAAAATAAAAACGAAAGTCTAACTGCCAAATTGAAGAGAAAATATTTTTATTGACAATGTATGTAACGCGCTGGCTTCGCATTCACGAGGTCGAAAGATCGGTTCCCGTCCAAGACCGAGAGTTTAAGCTGTTTACTGGCAGGAACTGCTGTAGTTGGGCACCACAGTGGAGGGTTGGGGCTTGCCCCGGCTGACGAATACCCATTGTATTGTAATGGAAATAAAGGTTGTTTATTATTATTATTATTATTATTATTATTATTATTATTATTATTATTATTATTATTATTATTAATATTATGTAAAGAAGATACAAGGTTATTTAATAATAATATATATTTTTTTCCAATAATTAATTAGTTAGCTAAAGTGTGATATGTGTTCGGTTTTACGTCTCAGACCCCCTTTTCAATTAAGGGTTAAGAAGGTGCCTTCTTGCGAAGGCCTTTAGTTTTGGCAAGTGCGACCGTTACCCAGAGTGCATGCCCTTTCTAACCTCAGGCATAGCTGGCCTCGAGCTCACAACATGATGAATTAAAGTCGCGGAAATTACCACCCGGCCACAGCGGCCACAATTCGTTAACTAATGTAAAGGAGACAATTGTAGTTCCATTTTGAAGGGAGGAAGGGGCAAGAACATCTCCTCCGTGCTCCCCTGAATAATTAAATGGGCATGGATGGGTATTAAAAACTAAGTTCATTAGCACACAAACATATACAATGGTCCTTGTTTCCTATTGCAATGGGGGTGGCTGAATCAAAGCACATATTTCTTCTCACCTTAGCCATACCTTCATCCCAGGTTTTAATACAGCCTTCATCGCGATCAAATAATTCCCAAATATCTTGGTATATCTTCATATCAGTGCTCTGAAATAACACAGAATTTTTTCATGAGACTAACACTGGGCAGGGTAAAATAAATTGCCTTCATCGGGCCCGGGCACCCAGAAAACATTTAAGAATGAAAAAGACAAAGGGATGGGACGTGTTGTGACTTGTCAGATGTGAAGCGATAGATGAAAGTATTTAATTTTTATGATTTAAATAAGCCCCATATATGCTGCATAGTCTTATGGACAAACAGAAAATGATAAAAGCCATATATAATTTTCAATATAGGGGACCATGTAGCCCAGTGGTAAAGCGCACGAGTCCGGAAGCAACTAATGCTGGCTCGATCCCAATGCTAGCCATTAAGATGGGAATTCAGCCTTAAATCCCAGCTCCAAGCTATCTGTCTACATCCCCATTCAAATGGGGATTAATTTTGACACAAAAATAGATGCATTATTATATAACTTCCATTTAAAATGAAAAATGTAGGTGAATATTCATATACAGAATATTTCCAGCTAGTCTTCTTACATATTTGACAAATTTTTCGAATAAACACATTCCTGAATCATTGATACAAAACCTCTGATAAGACCAAAACAGATATTACTAGCTGTAATAACATCATCTATTTTATATAAGAGTTGTACAGTGACATCTGCACATTCAGTCTCTTTTTTGCTGGTCCTCTGACCCTATTGAAGCAGAGATAGAACGGAAATTGTTTCCTAATTCACTTAACATCTCAAAAACTTCAGCAGTTACCGACTTACGCTGTAAATAAATTCGTTATTTGATCCGCAACCCAGGACTGTGTAGAACCCTCTGTGCTTGAGAGCACCCAGGAGGTCATATAAGGAGTCGATAGGTTTTTCGAAGGATGGAACAGCCAAATGGGCTATCATTACATCTGCATATAAAGCTGCATAGAAGAATAGATTGTTATTCAAAGAAAAAATAGGTGTTCAATTCAGCTTCTCATCAGGTATTAAGAGAGATTGTCAAAATCAAAGTAATAATAATAATAATAATAATAATAATAATAATAATAATAATAATAATAATAATAATAATAATAATAATAATAATAATAATAATAATTAGTAGGAAAAGAACATCCAGTTAGTAGTTTATATATTTACAAAAATACGTATAGAACACAAAAAAGTCAATATATTTCATATATAAACATATCCGACAAATTAAGAGGATGGAATGTAATAAAAAGAAAAAAATAAATTATTAAATACTTACAAATCATGAGTAAAGAATAGAAGAACCATCCGATGAATATGAACCGATATGCCTGAATACTGGAGTGAATTCTGATGTCTTGTATCAAGATACATCTGAACATGTTGAAACTTATTTCAGGCAGGGAGTTCCATCTAGGTGGTTCTTCTCTTAAAAGTTTCTCTCTCAGCCAAACCATCGCTTTGACCATGGGGCCAATTATTATCAGCATGATCAATATCACAATCCACACCTGTGTTAATAATGTACTGTTATTTACCAATGGCTTTAATTTTTACAGGAATGTAATTACTAGAATACAGGGGGATCTCAGCTTATGCTTTCCTTGAGTTACAATGTTTCGTGGTTACAACGCATCTCCCATAAATTATTTTGCTTCTCTTTTGATCATTTTTGGCTTGTAATATGTCTCCCAAGCATAAAGAACATTCTTTTGATGGCAGAGCTTTGAAGAAATGGATATCCACCACCACGGAAGTGAAATTAGAGATAGAGAAATACATGGAAACGAAAGAAACTATACTACTGCATTACCATAGGTGCTTATTTAGGTGCGTTCCGACTTACACTGAAATTCGGGTTACATCACATTCCAGGAACGGAACTCTGACGTAAGTCGAGGACCCCCTGAGATTTTTAGAGGTATATAAAATAGGTATGAGGGCGTATACATCTTTGAAGTGTTATCTTAATAAACTTTTCTAGTTAATTTACTTCAATTATTCATGAATACATATTTTGTTACTTTTATGAATGTACTTATTTATCAATTATTTTTGTCAATTATTCTTAAGTTTTGAATTTCAAGTTGAGTTATTGATTATAGACAGTACATACATTTATACGTACATACACACACACACACACTGACACAAAACTTATAACATACATATTACAAAAAATCTGGCTTATCACACCATAAGCTGGTCAGAAACAGAAAACAACTTTATTAGTGGCCAAACAGTTACGACCTTTGCCTCTGAAATCAAAGGGTCAGGATTTGATTTCCGACCCTAATTGCTGGTGTCATTACGAACCTTATATGTGAAAGACATGAAGACAGCGTAAGATCGCAGGACTTTTGTGGGAGCTGGAGTGATCAGAGTGATAGACTCTGAGAAATAAGGTTTGGTGAAATCCACAGCTTTCTCTCGCTGATCTGTTGAGAATAAAGTTATTAGTACTTGTAATGTGAAATATTTTCTTGTGCTGTTTTATGCGTCGCTATTAATTCTCATTGGAATGGGGCCATGAGACCAGACAGTCGCAGCAAATTTATTCCCTCTGCTTCATCACATGGCAACACCCACACTCACCTGTCCCAATATACCTTGCTGGTAGGTGCGAGAAAGCATTTTACTTACCAGTGAGGAAGAGTAATAACCATACAGAACATTTCAACTGTTACGTAGCTATAAAAAAAAAACCTCTAGTGACGACTTTCACAATAACTGAGATAAAAAAAGATAAAAAACATTGCTGCATATTCCTGCAGTCATCATGCTTTTTTTTATACCTGTAATAGTGAACTCGTTATACCTGTAATAGTGAACTTTTTATACCTGTAATAGTGAACTAGTTATACCTGTAATAGTGAACTCGTTAATAGCGAGATGAGCCTCATGACGATGTACAACACCAACCATACCAGTGACAGAACCGTCCTTGAGTACACCACCCCACAGACCATCTGGTGTAAGTTCAACACGAAATCTGAAAGTAAAGATTTATATTAAACTTATTGATTATAAATAACTTCAAAATAAACCTTTTATGGATACTCTATAGATTAGATGAATAACATCACTAAATCTTTTTGCAGTGATTAAGAAATTAAATTATTATAATAAAAAAAAGCACACACATAAACAGTAAACTACAGATAGTGCCTCGACTGCACAAGCAATAAAAAAACAATGCTAATACTCTTTGTAGAGGTAATAAAAGCTTTTTATGATAGATAATCCCAGATATCTTGTAGAGTAGAATAATCCAATGAAATTCAATGTTAGTTAGAAACAGTTAGAACATTAATCATAATTATAAGTAACTCACAAAAGATCTTGGTACTCAAAACTTGTTAATTTAGCTTAAGCCATGAAACATCCTGCTAGTTATAAGCTCAGAGAAATTGGATTAAATCACTCACTTATCCTGTGGATGACCCGGGTATGGGGGTGGCGGGGGAGATTGTGGCAACCCATTACCTCCAAGGAACTGAGAGGAGTTATCGAGGTATGTTTGGCTTTTGGTGAATGTGGGTGGTTTAACTTGGCCAGCCTACTTTTAGGGATGGGTGAGTTAAAGTACACATTCACTAGAACCGAAATACTACGACATTGTAAGAATAAAATAAATGGAACATCAATATACTCTGTCGAGCTTTCACAGGATATGCAGTTCCTTGTAATTAATTAATCCTTTCAGAGTAAATTAAGAACCATTCAAAATACATTTTCCTTTTATATCACACTTAATTGTCACTATTAGTCACCATTTGGGGGGTGAACAAAGAGGGACTGAAGCTGGGGTATTAAAGCTACGTGCCTTTCCTATCGCCTCTGGCTAGTACAGTGGTAACGCACTGGCTTCGCATTCACGAGGTCGAGAGATCGGTTCCCGTTCAAGACCGAGAGTTTAAGCTGTTTGTTGGCAGGTTACTGCTGTGGTTGGTCACCACAGTGGGGGGTTGGGGCTTGCCCCGGCTGACGAATACCCATTGTATAATGGAAATAAAGGTTTATTATTATTATTATTATTATTATTATTATTATTATTATTATTATTATTATTATTATTATTATTATTATTATTATTATTATTATTATTATTATTCATGGGCTCGAAGGAAGGAACGTCACCTCCTAAGGCGTGCATATTGTATCTACGTTATGGCACTTCCCACCTTACTCACGTGAAGTTAAGTTTTTGACCGATTGTAGTTAAAACATGGTAGTCCATTCCAGAAACAGCGATGACACCTCCTTTCTTTGGATACTCCAGCACCCAAAAGGGCCAATTGTCAATCACAGTAGCTGTCAGCTCTCTCCCACCGAAGTCCTTGTACATCTCCAGGTTGGATATATAGATGGGCCGACTTAGAGACTTCTTTGTGCCTTCCACTACGTTCCATGACCACCAACCTAGCCTATGTAATCTGGAAATGGAATTAAACTGAGATTCAAATTAGTAAAAAAAAGGATTTTTGTAATTTGGTAAACCTGAATTCTGTCGGGGTTCTGTGTATGGCTAGGATCCCATATGGGATCCTAGCCATACACAGAACCGCGTCAGATGCGTTTATGAAATCCATTTGTGTGAGTCTAGCTAACTAACAATATGGTATCCTAGGTTTACACTGTTTAAGAAATCGGGCCTATGTCTATGCAAAACCGTAAACAAATTTAGAGAATGTTTTTGTCAAATATAAAAACATTCAAAGCTAGTTAACAATGTTAAATAACCCAAACAATATAAAATCACCTTAAAATCTTCATCTTAATGAAAAAAAAGTGTTTTATCCCTATTAAAATACTCATCAAAATCACTGTATAAGACTTAAGAATTTAGTAGAAATTATGTATATTGCAGAAAATTATCAGAAGAGAACAGATAATGCATTTGCAATTATAAATACATCAATACTTACATTAATTATGTATGAAAATAATCAAACACGTAAAAGATAAAAAGATATAAAAAAGATATAAAAAAGATAAGCAAGTGTAGTTAATAAGTAATTAAAGAAAATGAGTAAATAGATATTTAAATGGTAAGTAGATAATTAAAAGACTTAATTATGTAATAGGTTAGTAAGTGATGGAACAAACAAGTAAATTAGTAAGTAATCAAAACATGCATGGAAGGAATCTCTTACGCCATTTTGTTGTTTATGTCGACGTACGAAGACATGAAGTCGTATTTTCCTGGCAACTGTTTAACAGCAAACGTCACCTGAACAAGAATAAAAACGGCCATCATATTCAGAGAAATTCTCTCTCTCTCTCTCTCTCTCTCTCTCTCTCTCTCTCTCTCTCTCTCTCTCTCTCTCTCTCTCTCTCTTGAATTTCTCTGTCATGAGGATGGAACTTATAAAACAATATTTTTCCTGCTCAATTACTTTAAGCATTGTTCACTATCTATTAAAATTACAAATTTTAATTTATTTCAATTAAATAAAATTTATATATCACAGATACAAAAAGCCAATGCACACTAAAAATCACGGTGTTTATCCGTATGCTATACAGTGTGTATATATATATATATATATATATATATATATATATATATATATATATATATATATATATATATATATATATATATATATATATATATATATATATATATATATATATATATATATATATATATATATATATATATATATATATATATATATATATATATATATATATATATATATATATATATATATATATATATATATATATATATTAACTTTGGATACCCTTTCTATCGCCCTGTCGTGGGAACGAATGCGGGTCCGTCACGTCCCGAGTCGAGCATTTTACCACTACGCTACAGCGATCCCCAAAAATATCACTGTCTTAACAGTACAGAAATAAAAAAAATATATATAATAATTTTACTTTTATTGTAATTCCTTAAAAACATACATATACACGGCCTCATTCCCCCTTGTAAGGGGGGTGGGTGAGCAAAGAGACTAATTCACCATGATCCGCACATACCTCAACCACTCCTCTTAGCTCAATGTGGTAAATCCTTTATCCCCAAGGAGCTAAGAGGAGTAGTTGATGTATGTGGAGATCGTTGTGAATACGTGTGTCTTGACTCGGCCACCCCCCTTACAAGGGGGAATGAAGCTATGTATATGTATGTGTATGTATTTTAATTCCTTACCTGCGTTCCTTCTCTGATGTATTCCATGATATCGTTTAAGATATTTTCTTGAAGTATAACAAACCAATGAGTGACGGCGGATTCCAGGATTTTAGTTCGAATCTGAATTTATAAAGGGAGAAAAATGTGTTACATAATAATAAATAATAAAACAGCTGCGGCTATCGGGCTCATTTCAGAAAATCTTTACCCATGTAACCCTGTAGGTCACCCAAGCAGGACTGTGATGGGGGGAAAATTGTGTCCCTTTTACATCAAGGTGCCAAGAGGCAGTTTCTGGTGAATAGGTGTGCCTTGACTCAGCCACTTCCCTTACAAAAGGATAAGGGTCATTGTCTATGTGTATATTAAACGATACATTCTATTCAATAAGTCTCTAAGTGCTCTTAATTGAGATTACTAGACGTTATACAATATCATACTTGTACCAAACTGGATTTGATACGCTATCATACAAGTACCGAACTGGATTTGATACGCTATCATACAAGTACCAAACGCGTATCGTTACCTCTCTGAACAACAGTCTGGTGTATTCCGAAGAGCAGATAACGACAATATTCCTAATACTTTCCAGTTTATTAAATGACTTAATTAGTCTTTGCAAATGATTGATTGCTTCATTACACCTGAAGAGAGTCACCTCGGCCCAGCTGTTGTAGCAATTTGCTAGCGAAGATGATATATCTGGAAGATAAACAATAGCGTTTTGTTTTACTTTTCTTTTTATATGAAATTGAAATGTTTGATTTCTTTGCATTACAATGCAGCCATTATGCAGGCACTCATAGTTACCGTGGCTCAAGCGGTAGCGTCCGCGACTTTGAGGCGTCAGGTCGAGGATTCGCGCCCCGTCACGGTCTAAGGTTAGCAAGGGCATGCACTCAGGGTAACGATTACATCTGCCAAAACAAGTCCTTCGCAAGGAGGCAACCGTTCTAGCCCTTGGCAGAAAAGGGAGTCCGTGACGTAAACCCGAAAGAAAGAAAACAGCCATTATGCAAGCAAGTGACTGAACATGATATATGCAGAAGATCGGAATTTATGTCCTGTAGGGTCTCTGCGGAAAGGGGAAAGAATACCTCTTCCGTGTTCCCTACGTGTCTTTAAAACCTACTAAATTTGACGAAGGGAGGGACTGAGAAGTCTCTCATTTGTATTTTTCCCCAAAGTCATTTTTTAGGTGGTTATGAATCAGCCACCCCCTTATATGGGGGATTATGGCTTTTGTATCTAGATGTAAGGTTTATGTAGGAATTGGCTGCAGGACTTGATACTCCTTTATTCGGTGTAAGCCTTTGAACTACAGTGTAATGTTTGTTTCCCCATTTTTATGCCACGTTTCTGTTTATAACAGTTTGCCAAAGGCTCTCACAGATACAGGTCCCAGGTTCGAATCCCGATAGTAGAAGGTAGAATATTTGGGAATAATAATAATAATAATAATAATAATAATAATAATAATAATAATAATAATAATAATAATAATAATAATAATTATTATTATTATTATTATTATTATTATTATTATTATTATTATTATTATTATTATTATTATTATTATTATTCCCAGGTTCGAATCCCGATAGTAGAAGGTAGAATATTTGGGAATAATAATAATAATAATAATAATAATAATAATAATTATTATTATTATTATTATTATTATTATTATTATTATTATTATTATTATTATTATTATCATTAAAATAATAATAATAATAATAATAATAATAATAATAATAATAATAATAATAATAATAATAATTATTATTATTATTATTATTATTATTATTATGATAATGATAATAATAATAATAATAATAATAATAATAATAATAATAATAATAATAATAATAATAATAATAATAATAATAACCAGAAAACGGTGCAAAGTATATCTAAGGATGCTGTTCATGACGTCACCCTACAGGTAAAATCCTAATTAAGTGCTGTTGGTAGATTTACCTGTGGGTCCAAAATCATGAAAGAAATAGAAGTTGCGTTGTGTCGAACTCTCAAAAATAAAGTTAATGAGTTGGTTCAGAACCTTCTCATTGGCGTCTCCATTATACAATCTGTGAAAAAAAAGGATTTTAGCATTTATGCCTCTGTCTATAAGTGCCATAATTCCTTTCCTTAAGTTAGGTTGCTGAGTCAAAGCAAAAACTTGACTTTTTGTGCGAGGACAAAAGGAGGGGATTCTCAGTTATCTCACTTGGTCCCATTTAGTCAACTTTTAAGACACCTAGGGGAACACGGAGGAGGTATTTTTAATAAAGAAATAGCTAAAACTTACCAATAAAGTTGAGTTTAATATATTAACTATATATAGGTCAGGTCAGTCAGGCCAATCTCTTACAAATTCTGTGAGAGTAAACTCTAGCAGTGCCACTAAAACTTATTGGATTCGGTTTTACGTCACGAACTCCTTTTTCTACTAAGGGCTAGGACGGTTGCCTTCTTACGAAGGACTTGTTTTGGCAGATGTAATCGTTACCCTGAGTGCATGCCCTTACTAACCTCAGTCCGTGACGGGGCGCAAACCCTCGACCTGCTTATTAAACTTTCATATTTTTTAGCTGATAATTAGTACAGCATTTACTATGATACTCATACATACATATACATGGCCCTATTCCCTCTTGTAGGGGGGTGGTCGAGCCAAGAAACACGCATTCACCATGATCCACACATATCTCAACCACTCCTCATAGCTCCTTGGGAATTAAGGGTTGCCACATATACCCCTACCACCTTGCTTGAGTCACCCACATGGTAGTCGGGCAAGGATATACTACACCGAGCCCGACAGCCGCAGCTGGTTTACCCCCCCCACCGCTTCATCACATGGCAACTCTCCTCACACCCGTCCATCACTATGATACATTAAAACATTTGAATACTCGACTCGGAATGTGCTGGACCCATTATTGATCCCGCCGCGGGCGTTAGGAAAGGTATCCAACCTAATTTCACCCAGCTTCAATAATATAGGTACAGAACCTATCAATTACTTACTTATGTCTTAAAGAAGAGAATCTTGAAAACTTTGCTTCGAAATATGTTCCATTTAAGTCGTGCTCCGGATAGCGAACATTCTCAAGGTACATTAGAGTCTTCTCATGGCTAGTGGACTCTGATCCTGAGGGTGTTTCGGATGTGTTTTTCAGGCTTTGAGCTGATGTTAATGATAGTTCATTTGCTGAAAAAGAAAAGGTAAAAGCCCAAATATATATATATATATATATATATATATATATATATATATATATATATATATATATATATATATATATATATATATATATATATATATATATTAATAACACTGAACTGTTAACATACAGTCTATAATGGAAGGAAAAGCCCATTAAATAAAACAACGAAAATATATATATATATATATATATATATATATATATATATATATATATATATATATATATATATATATATATATATATATATATATATATAAAGTACTTATTAATTTCGTGACCAGTTTAGGTCACGAAATTAATAAGTACTTTATATATATATATATATATATATATATATATATATATATATATATATATATATATATATATATATATATATTCGTTGTTTTATCTAATGGGCTTTTCCTTCCATATATATATATATATATATATATATATATATATATATATATATATATATATATATATATATATATATATATATATGCACACACAAACACACACACATAGCAGATCACACTACACATAAAAATACGAGACATATGTGACGAGAATATTTGAAATATTATGACTCATATATTACTACTACTACTACTACTACTACTACTACTACTACTAATAATAATAATAATAATAATAATAATAATAATAATAATAATAATAATAGTAAATAAGTAAATAAATAAATAAATGAATATATATATATATATATATATATATATATATATATATATATATATATATATATATATATATATATATATATACATAGATGTGCTAAAATAACTTACCTAGCACTGCTAAACTTGTCAAATAAAAGACGTAAAAGAGGTTTCTGAAAGGCGTCTGAAGTTGGTTTTTCAGAGACATTCTGATCCTCCAGGTAAAATATCTCATCTTCTGTAATGAAAATCGGAATGTACTCAAACGGATGGCACTTAAGAATAGTGCCAATATTCTTTTATGAGTTCATGGGTAAACTGTTGACTTTTTAATGAAAAAAATAAGGATGACGATAGTTTTATAAATAAAAATGGCTCTTAAAACATAAGAATTCTTCTTCTTCGTCTACATCTTTTCCCACTTTTATGTGAGGTCGATGTTTACTGGCCATATTTTGGTTTTGGCAAAATGTTCATGGCCGGATGCCCTTCCTGCCGCCAACCCTCCCCCCATCTACCCGGGCTTGGGACCGGCACCAAGTTGAGGCTGGCTTGCCCCCCTCAGTGGCTGGGTTCATAAAACACAAGAATAAAACCACAAATTAAATAAAAATAGAGATCTACATCATCAGTGATATAGAAAGCGTTGTGTAATTATTCGACAAAAATATTTGAAAGTAATAATCACCAATTCCTTTGAACAATATATAACTCAATAAGTGGCTTTTGCCAGCTACACTCGAAAACAAGAAAACCTATTGGCATTATTCTCCTAAGCTCCAGTCAAAAAATCAACTTTAAGTTATTTTTAAGTTGAAAGTGGTAAAGAGAATCAAAGAGAAGTTCATATATCTTCTACTTTTAGCTACATAATGACGACGTATATCATCTCGCCAAGACGTACTCTTTTATACTGAAACTCTGAGCACAGATTTTGACCTGATGTACCACTTTGAGACCGTAGCCATCGTGTTTCCTCTTCGTCACGGACTCCCTTTTCAACCAAGGGCTAGGACGGTTGCCTTCTTGCGAAGGACTTGTTTTGGCAGATGTAATCGTTACCCTGAGTGCATGCCCTTGCTAACCTCAGACCGTGGCGGGGCGCGAACACTCGACCTGACGCCTCAAAGTCGCGAACGTGTCTGAGAAGGTATTTGAGATCGTCCCGCTTTTTCCTACCTCTTTTGCTACCCTCCTCTTACCCCCTGAACCCCCCTATTTATTTCTCACTCTACCCCCCAAACAAGGTCGACCCCAAAGGGGATTTTTGTTAGTGGATACAATATACATTACATATGGCTTACTGTTAATAACAATTCCAATGAATTGACGAGGGGAAAACTTCTTGGGTCATAAAATTTTCCCTACAGTGCCCCTCACTATAGCAATCTAATTAATGCATAATTACTAAATATTATTTTTATTTTATATATTGCATACAATGTTCCTACATCTACTCGCTTATAAAGGGGCGAGTCTCAAGCCAAATACCAAAATATATTTCTTAAATTCCATCACTAATAAAAGATTTATATTTAGGAATCTTTTGTTTGTTAATACTTGAAATCGACCCACTAAATATTTGTTATTTTAAAGAGTAGAGTCTCTCCAAGTTTCAAGAAAACTTTTATATTCTTTTCTTTCGTTGAAGATTTCATATATGATGTGTCTAAGTTTTACAAAGACTTGGGCCGCTTTCACACCATAGTGGCATGTCGCACGTGGCACGCCAGTTGGAAACGGACATCCGGAAATATATGAAACCTTTCACACAAAAGGGGAGTGACACGTTCCTCGTGCCACGTATCACGCCACTTCTGTATGAAAGGTTTCATATATTTCTGGCTGTCCGTTTTCAACTGGCGTGCCACATGACGTGCCACGTAAGACGTGCCACTTTGGTGTGAAAGTGGCCTTAGAACTGCGTGATAAATATATCATTCATAAGAAATAAGAAATATTAAAGTGTTACTGTATTCAAATATATAATTCCTGGTAAAACAGTAGTAGTAGTAGTAGTAGTAGTAGTAGTAGTAGTAGTAGTAGTAGTAGTAGTAGTAGAAAAGAACAAACAGAAAAATAATAATAATAATAATAATAATAATAATAATAATAATAATAATAATAATAATAATAATAAAAATATAATAATAATAATAATAATAATAATAATAATAATAATAATAATAATAATAATAATAATAATAATAATAATAATAATAATAATAATAATAATAATAATAATAATAATAATAATGAAGAACCTCGCAACTTGTGCTTAATAGCATTCACATTAGTAATAATGTACTTTTTATATTTTACTATTACTCCCCACGATGGGGGTGGACATAGAGAGGCTTCGTAAGCATCGTAAGGTCATTGTATGGCGATCCATACACCAATTGGAAGAAAATCCATCTATATTAGGAACTGTGCCAAATGCACTCTATTGTCAAGGAATTTCAAGTATCACTTAGAGTATTTCTGTTGTAGTCGCCGTGGCTCAAGCGGTAGCCTCCGCGACTGAGAGGTGTCAGGTCGAGGGTTCGCGCCCCGTCACGGTCTGAGGTTAGTAAGGGCATACACTCAGGGTAACGATTACATCTGCCAAAACAAGTCCTTTGCAAGAAGGCAACCGTCCTAGCCCTTGGTAGAAAAGGGATTCCGTGACGTAAAACCGGAACTTAGAGTATTTTTGTTACGGTGGCTATGTGGTAATGCCCATAAATTGGGGTGTGACTGACGGGGGTTCAAGCCCAGCATAGGACGTTAGGAAAGGCATTCAATCTTAATCCTCCAGTTTCAACCTGTTCGTGTCCACCCCCATTGCTAGGGACAAATTGTGACATTAAATTGGGCAAGCAAACTTGGAGCATTTTCGCAGCCAACGTATCAATTTTTGTATTCTAATTACACGCACAAAAAATTCCCCCTGAATTCATAAAAAGACATATATCCTGATATGATTATCTGAAAAAGTATTATACAATGGCAGCAATCACCCTGGTAAGGAGGTTGGCCGAGTCAAAGCACACATTCACCAGAAGCTAAACATGCCTCGAACGCTCCTCTCAGCACTGTAATGAATATACATTCGAATTTAAACTCTCTCTCTCTCTCTCTCTCTCTCTCTCTCTCTCTCTCTCTCTCTCTCTCTCTCTCTCTCTCTCTCTCTCTGTGTGTGTGTGTGTGTGTGTGTGTGTGTGTGTGTGTGTGTGTGTGTGTGTGTGTGTGTGTGTGTGATTACCTAATTGTGTTTACGGGAAAGAGCCCAAAGCTCGTATCTTCCCGTCTCCTGATCGGTTCCATTTTTAGACTTAGTGATACTTATCATACCTGTCCTTAAAACTATGGATTGAGGTAGCATTAACTACCTCCTCGCTTAGCGAATTCCAATTATCAACTACTCTTACACTGAAAAAGTATTTCCTTACATCCTGCAAACAAGTTTTCTTCCGAAGCTTCAAACTATGACCTCTAGTTCTAGAGCCAGCCATATCGAAATATCGATCCCTATCCACTCTATCATAACCATGAAGGAATTTAAAGACTGTCACCATATCCCCCCTTACTCTTCTAGCTTCGAGTGATGGCAAGTCTAATTCCCTCAGCCTCTCATCATAACCGAGATTGCGTATTTCTGGCACCAGTTTCGTGGCATGTCTTTGAACTTTTTCAAGCTTAGCTATGTGCTTTTTCAAGTGCGGATTCCAAAAGGGGGCTGCATATTCGAGTTTTGGCCTCACATAGGTTACATAAATATTTCTGAACATTTCCTTGTCCATGTGCCTGAAGGCTACCCTTACATTTGATAAGAATGCATATGCTGCCCTTACTACGCCATTTATATGTATTTCTGGAGACAAATCTGCCAATATGTTTACTCCTAGATCTCTCTCATTTTCTGTCTCTTGAAGTTGTACTCCAGCCACCGAGTAGTCAAGCTTGGGCCTTCTTGCACTTGTACCCATTCTCATTACCTTACATTTTGAGGTATTGAATTTCATTAGCCACTTTTCTGACCACTCATGCAGATTATTTAGATCCTCCTGAAGTTCTCTACCATTGTTCTCGTTTTTTACTTTTTTCACAATCTTTGCATCATCTGCAAACATATTCATGAATGAATTTACAGACTCTGGTAGGTCATTTACATATACAAGGAACAAAAGTGGCCCTAAAACTGAACCCTGTGGGACTCCACTACTAACTCTTCTCCATTCAGACACTGAGTGTCTTACTCTAACTGCATAAAAAGAGCAAAATCACCTTTATAAACTTCTATCTGAATACTAGAAAAAGCCAGACATATAAATAACAAAAGTAGACAAGAATATGAATTACTTTTCACGGAGTGATGAAGAAAAAAATGGGAAAATAAGAGTTTTATGAGTCGTTAACTCCACAAACGTTTTCTTTGGCATATGAACGTTTCAATGCCAAGCCATAAAGACATAAATCTCTCTGATTTGGAATGGTTTTTCGGTGCCAAGTTTGAAATGACTGACTGAACCAGAGGATTTAGGCTTTGGATTTTATTGTAAACCTTTATTTCCATTATACAATGGGTATTCATCAGCCGGGGCAAGCCCCAACCCCCCACTGTGGTGACCAGCCACAGCAGTAACCACCTGCCAGCAAACAGCTTAAACTCTCGGTCTTGGACGGGAACCGATCTCTCGACCTCGTGAATGCGAAGCCAGCGCGTTACCACTGTACTGCTGAAATTTATATTAAGAAAAATCAAGATAAAGTATTTGCAATATGGAATATTTTTTAATGATTGTGACACCAAGATGGGCCAAAAAATAATAAAATAAAACAGCCTTCATCGGGCCTGGGCACGAAGAATATGTAAAATGAAGAGAAACAGAGATGGGGAGTACTGTGACTTGTCAGATGTGAAATGGTTCTTTATGGATTCTTTTTTTAATATAATGTTTTATATGGGCTGTTTAATAAAAAAAAATGGCTACTGTTCTCTGGAACAATATATATTGTTGTTAAGATCGTGTGATTTAGAATCATGAAATCCGGTTATTTGATATGAAAGAATTTTGTCTAGGTAATAGTAAAAAAAAAAAAAACTGGATGGTTAGGAATTGTGATTTAATAATTCATGTAATTGAATTTAATAATAATAATAATAATAATAATAATAATAATAATAATAATAATAATAATAGCAATAATAATAATAATAATAATAATAATAATAATAATAATAATAATAATAATAATAATAATAATAATAATAATGCCCGGTTTATATATATATATATATATATATATATATATATATATATATATATATATATATATATATATATATATATATATATATATATATATATATAAATATATATATATATATATAATATTGTATACACACACACACACACACAAACACACACACATATATAATGCCCTTTTACTCTAAATTTCAAAATGTAGTCTATCATCAATTACTATCAAATGCTATTTTAACAAATATGAATATATCACATTAATTATTATCCTCCTCTCAATAAAGGAAATTATTAGATAAAATAACTTAATATTTCCGGTCCTTCCAAAAACTAGTCATTTGGCAGAATGAGATGAAAATTAACCCCATTTCCTGATGCCTTCCGCTGCAACAGCTTACACACACACACACACACACACACACACACACACACACACACACACACACACACACACACACACACACACACACACACACACACACACACACACACACACACACACACACACACGATACAGAACACAGGAAGAGATGGGAAAGATCAAAAACTTGTTGCAAGAGGCAAGAAGGTTAAATGATGAGAGAAATGAAGAAGAGAAGAAAAATTTTCGTTACAGAATACTTCCAGACAAAGGGGAGATAAAGAAGATAATGACAGAAGATCAGGGGATGGGGCCTCATTAAGATTGTTATACACAAATGCTGATGGATTAGCTGGTAAGGCAGTAGAATTAAAAGATAGGATTCACAACAGTAAGGCAGATATAGTAGCAATTACAGAGACTAAGTTGAGTGAGGACATAAACAGTGTCACAGTTTTTCCTAAGAGCTTCAGAATACTAAGGGTTGAAAGATCTGAGAGGACTGGTGGAGGGATAGCACTGCTCATAAGTGAGAGGATTCAAGTTGAAGAAATAAACTTGGCTATAGAAAGTGAGTTCAGGGAATTTCTTGTTGCTCGCATAAATACTGGGTCAGAGAGCATTTAATAACTGTTGTATACAACCCACCAAGGAACCAAAATAGGCTTGAAATTTATGAGGAAAGTCATATAGGTACTATTGAAGTCATAAACTCAGTTGTTAACATGGCACGGGAGAAAAAATGTAGGATTTTGATTATGGGAGACTTTAATCATAAAGAGATAGACTGGATAAATCTTGACCCACACAGTGGTGAGGACTCATTCGGGGCAAGATTCCTAAATTGCGTACAAGGGAATTTCCTACACAAACATGTAATGGAACCAACAAGAGCCAGGGGTGGGGATGAGCCATCACTACTTGATCTAGTGTTCACAGATAATGTGTTGGATATTGAAAATATTGAGTATGAACCACCAATTGGAAAGAGTGACCACTGTGTGTTGTTGATGGAGTATATCATTGAAGATATTCTTCCTGAGAGTAGAGGCACTGAGGACATGAGGAGGAACTATCCGAAAGGAGATTACATCAAAATGAATGAGCTTTTTGCAGTTATTGACTGGAGAACCTTATTTTACAACAAATCTGTACAAGAAATGTATGACATCTTTTGTGAGAAATATGGGAAGATAGTAGATTGCTGCATACCTGTCACCAAAGTAGGTGTAATTCATGCCAGAGAGAAATGGTTCGATAATGGGTGTAAAAGAGCTAAGGAGTGGAGAGACAAATGCTGGAAAAGGTATAGGAGGAGAAAAAACATAAATGCCTGGCAAACCTACAAAAGAGCAAGAAATGACTACCTAAGTAAAAGGAGAGAGGCAGAGAGAGATTATGAGAGGGACATCACCAGGAAGGCTAAAGAAAATCCCAAGCTTTTCCACAGCTTTATCAGAGGAAAACTGAAGGTAAAAGAACAGGTTTTAAGGCTAAAGAGAGCGGATGGAAGCATCACTGAGACGGACGAAGAGATCTGCAAAGAATTGAACAAGGAGTTTCAGTCAGTATTTACAGTAGAAAATACCCCACCCCCTCAGATTGCAGTGATAGAAGCTCAAGGGCCGGTATTAGAGAATATCAACCTTACAGCCACAGAGGTATGCAAAGCGCTGATGGATTTAGATGTTCATAAAGCTACAGGTCCTGATGACATATCCCCTCATGTGCTTAAAAAATGCGCAAACACAATATCAGTGGCACTAAGTATCATATTTAAGGAGTCACTGGAGTCGGGGGAGATTCCAAGATGCTGGAAACAAGCAAATGTGATACCTATCTTCAAAAAGGGAAGGAGGGATACGGCTCTGAACTATAGACCAGTTTCCTTGACCAGCATAGTTTGCAAAGTTATGGAGAAACTACTAAGGAAACATATCTCTCTTCACTTGGAATCCTTCAACTTTTTGTCAGTGAGGCAACATGGCTTCAGAGAAGGTAGATCAACAGTAACAAACTTATTAGAATTTTATGATGAGGTAAGTCAAATCTTACAGGAAAGAGAGGGCTGGGCAGATTGCATATTCCTAGACTTCCAGAAAGCGTTTGACACTGTTCCACATGGGAGACTTATTAGGAAGCTGCACTCAATGGCTAGAATAGGTGGAAATGTTTTGGAATGGATAAAAACTTACTTAGAAGGAAGGGAACAGAGGGTTAGAGTAAGACACTCAGTGTCTGAATGGAGAAGAGTTAGTAGTGGAGTTCCACAGGGTTCAGTTTTAGGGCCACTTTTGTTCCTTGTATATGTAAATGACCTACCAGAGTCTGTAAATTCATTCATGAATATGTTTGCAGATGATGCAAAGATTGTGAAGAAAGTAAAAAACGAGAACAATAGTAGAGAACTTCAGGAGGATCTAAATAATCTGCATGAGTGGTCAGAAAAGTGGCTAATGAAATTCAATACCTCAAAATGTAAGGTAATGAGAATGGGTACAAGTGCAAGAAGGCCCAAGCTTGACTACTCGGTGGCTGGAGTACAACTTCAAGAGACAGAAAATGAGAGAGATCTAGGAGTAAACATACTGGCAGATTTGTCTCCAGAAATACATATAAATGGCGTAGTAAGGGCAGCATATGCATTCTTATCAAATGTAAGGGTAGCCTTCAGGCACATGGACAAGGAAATGTTCAGAAATATTTATGTAACCTATGTGAGGCCAAAACTCGAATATGCAGCCCCCTTTTGGAATCCGCACTTGAAAAAGCACATAGCTAAGCTTGAAAAAGTTCAAAGACATGCCACGAAACTGGTGCCAGAAATACGCAATCTCGGTTATGATGAGAGGCTGAGGGAATTAGACTTGCCATCACTCGAAGCTAGAAGAGTAAGGGGGGATATGGTGACAGTCTTTAAATTCCTTCATGGTTATGATAGAGTGGATAGGGATCGATATTTCGATATGGCTGGCTCTAGAACTAGAGGTCATAGTTTGAAGCTTGGTAAGAAAACTTCTTTGCAGGATGTAAGGAAATACTTTTTCAGTGTAAGAGTAGTTGATAATTGGAATTCGCTGAGCGAGGAGGTAGTTAATGCTATCTCAATCCATAGTTTTAAGGACAGGTACGATAAGTATCACTAAGTCTAAAATGGAACCGATCAGGAGACGGGAAGATACGAGCTTTGGGCTCTTTCCCGTAAACACAATTAGGTAATCACAATTAGGTAATCACACACACACACGCACACATAACACACACGCATGCACGCACGCACACACACATACACATATATGTATATGTACATTTACAAAAATGTTAAATTTAAACAACGAATCAAATTAAAGCTTCAATATTAGCATGATGTGAGAGTTGATGAACACCATAAACTCAAAAAGTAATTAAAGATATCAAGATATTCGCATTCTCTCTCTCTCTCTCTCTCTCTCTCTCTCTCTCTCTCCTCTCTCTCTCTCTCTCTCTCTCTCTCTCTCTCTCTCTCTCTCTCTCTCTCTCTCTCTCTCTCTCTCTCTCTCTGTATTTGTGTATCCCTCTTTTTCTTAAGAGATTTATTAATCATTTATTACTCTTAAGATGTTCCCTCAGTTCCAGACGAGATGTTTGTTTTCAGTCATAATTATTATTATTATTATTATTATTATTATTATTATTATTATTATTATTATTATTATTATTATTATTACTACTATTATTATTATCATTATAATTATTATTATTATTATTATTATTATTATTATTATTATTATTATTATTATTATTATCATTATTATTACAATTATTATCATTATTATTACTATTATTAT
>JAXCGZ010012070.1:0-5000 GCA_037179515.1 Halocaridina rubra
ATATATATATATATATATATATATATATATATATATATATATAAACATATATATATATATATATATATATATATATATATATATATATATATATATATATATATATCTACCTTGGCTGTTTCACCCTTTAATTGGGGGGTAGATGACATAAAAAATAATGAAAACAATAAGGGGATCACTTTGCTCTATGGACAATGACGATGGAGCTAGACCATTCAGATGGCACTGCTGGAGTGCCACAGCCCATCCTCCAGGCTCTTCCACAAACTGTGTCGCTTCATAACTGCCAACTCCCCTTCTGCCCTTACAACAGGGCTACATCTGTAGGATGCAACCCCATGGTGATAGCAGATGCCCAGCAGAGCTGCGTCACAATAGCTTGCCACTCATTCCTATTACTAGCACGCTCACTTGCTTCCCTATGGTCTTCGAAACTAACGAAATTTACCCTCTTAATGAAATCAACATATTAAGAATCCAGATAGCCTCTAACTGGTCTTGGAGGAGTCACATAATAAAAATTCTAAATTCATTCAAAATATCTAATTTTCAGTAACCATTGTTTCATCATAGCTATAAATAAATGTTTGGAGAAAATTGGTGATGTAATGAAACACCAAAGAATTTGAGCTGTTTTTCTTACTATAATTTGAAAATATTTCAAGAAATACTAGTGACAAATTTCAGCAGCTGAAATCAGTTAAAGGGAATACTATAATTAACAATAAAAACTAGCTAAAACATATATTTCAATAGTTGTACTTTAAAAGGGGCCTTATTTTCATCCAGTAAATGCTATTGGAAAACAAAATTTGCAGCAACTTACCTAATGTAGAAAATATAATTGAAATTCAGTAAATGGTGAAAAACGACCTTAAAAATGGTGAAATAATGAGAGATTATCGTGCTTCAAAAAATAACTGAGTTTAATTTCTTCCGAAAACTTGATCGCCATTCTTCAGCTTCCGAATTTCTCCATCCATCTGCCATGAATAATTTTGCATCGTCACTGATCCTGTTAACGACGCTTCTCGTTGTACTCGGTAAGTTACTCTTATGCATTTTCGTTTTTTTTTTTTAATGTTTCTCACTTTTTTATTTTGAATGAAAAGAGTCATCCCATTCTCCTTCTCCTCTCCCTCTTATTGCTCTTTCTCATTATTATTATTATTATTATTATTATTATTATTATTATTATTATTATTATTATTATTATTATTATTATTATTATTATTATTATTATTATTATTATTATTATTATGATTATTATTATTATTATTATTATTATTATTATGATTATTATTATTATTATTATTATTATTATTATTATTATTATTATTATTATTATTATTATTATTATTATAATTATTTTTATTATTATCATTGTTATTATAATTATTTTATTATTAAAATAATAATGATTATTATTATTATTATTATTATTATTATTATTGTTATTATTATTATCATTATTATTATTATTATTATTTTTATTATTATTATTATTATTATTATTATTATTATTATTATTATTATTATTATTATTATTATTATTATTATTATTATCATTATTTCTATGATTATTATTATTAATTATTGAAGAAATGGGTTTTCCTTTAGGACATCTTAAACTAATTGTTAATTGTAATACATAATGGAGAATAATCCACTTGTTCATCTTGCATCCTCCCACTCTTCTTTAATTAATATATCGGGTCACATCTAGACCTATTTTCATTTAAAAAAATTACAGAAGAAATCCATTTAAATTTTCAAGAATTAATTTCTACATCTACACAGAGGATGTATTTAAAACATTAAAACAATCAAACAATAACAAAAAAACAAAAAGAATATAGCAATATAACAGTTTAAAATGCTTTTAATTTGTAAAATTTATATATATATATATATATATATATATATATATATATATATATATATATATATATATATATATATATATATATATATATATATATATATATATATATATATATATATATATATATATATATATATATATATATATATATATATATATATATATATATATATATATATATATATATATATATATATATATATATATATATATATATATATATATATATATATATATATATATATATATATATATATATATATATATATATATATATATATATATATATATATATATATATATATATATATATATATATATATATATATATATATATATATATATATATATATATATATATATATATATATATATATATATATATATATATATATATATATATATATATATATATATATATATATATATATATATATATATATATATATATATATATATATATATATATATATATATATATATATATATATATATATATATATATATATATATATATATATATATATATATATATATATATATATATATATATATATATATATATATATATATATATATATATATATATATATATATATATATATATATATATATATATATATATATATATATATATATATATATATATATATATATATATATATATATATATATATATATATATATATATATATATATATATATATATATATATATATATATATATATATATATATATATATATATATATATATATATATATATATATATATATATATATATATATATATATATATATATATATATATATATATATATATATGTATATATATATATGTATATATATATATATATATATATATATATATATATATATATATATATATATATATATATATATATATATATATATATATATATATATATATATATGAATCTAAAAAAGGCCCATCAATAAAACACAAAAAGAAGCGAAGATGTACTATATATTACGATTGGTTTCCAGTCCTCTTCAGGTACAAATGAATCGATAAATACAAAGCTCTGGATGTTGTTGTTGTTGTTTGAGGTTAAAGCCAACCTTGTGTTGGCATGGGCCCTTGTCCAAAGAACGGCCCATAGGTTAGATGTTATACCTCTTGGTTTTTTTTTATCACCTTGGTGGTTCGAAAGTTTCCAAGGTGGTGAGATGTGTGTCTATGTTGTCAAGTATTTCCTTAACAATTTTGGCTGCATGAACTGTCGCATTGGGGTGTTGTGGTTCCATGTTTAATCCGTTCCTTAAGGTGTTTGTCTTTGGACATTCTAAAAGATAATGCAGCAGAGCCTTATCCGTTGTCTTGCCACAGTGTGCACACTCTTTTCTGGGGTTCTCAATAATTTCCCAGCAGCATTTGTAGCCTAGTCTGAGTCTAGCTATTGTGACAGCCAGACTCCTTGGGGTGTACTTGGATACCGGTGAGGGCTCAAGCTTTGTTGCTTCCCTGTACCACGTGGCAGAGTAGGAGCTTTTGTTGAACCAGTAGTAGCTCTGGATAAAGGAGGGGAGAGATGCTAGCTACAATTGCCAGGAGGATCCACAATGGGATTATCTTCAAACCTCAGGTCAGGTGGTCGGTCATTTGGCATAATCTTCTTAATGAGGTCTTTTAATAATGCTTCATCCACAACGTCAGATCTCCACTGTCCATTTGATAAATTTAAGGTTTCTAAATTTTCTATAATGGCTGCTTCAAGTATCTTTCTCCTATATTGGCAATTACTCTTATATAGCAATGAGGACTCACTCCAATTAATATGGCGACCAGTATCTCGCATATCACAAATAAAGCAGAACTTTCAACACCATATCGCACTGCTCTTTTATGCTCAGAAATTCTCTGGCCTAGCGAACGACCAGTTTGACCTATGTAAGATTTATTGCAGGAACAGCAATCAATTTTATAAATCCCTGCTTCTAAAGCTTTTTTATTTTGATATACGTTAATAAGTGAAGAACCAATTGTTTTGGGATAATTAAATATGAAAGGATTACTTCTGCCTAATTGATCACTAAGAATTTTAATATTTTCTAAATAGGGTATTTTAATTGTATTAGTAAAGTTTATTTTTGGCTGTTCTGTCGGCCCATTATAAAATATTTTGTTTGCTTTGTTAATTGCTTTTTCGATTACATAGGCGGGATACATGAGACTTTCTATATTGTTGGAGGATGAATTTGAATTCTTATTTTAAATGGTGAGTGGAAGACACTCTAAGACCTCTTAGGAAAAGATTGCGTGCAACACCAGTTTTTATAGACAAAGCATGATAACTTAGAAAGTGTATATAAGAGACAGAGAAAGTTTTCTTCCTATAGACAGTAAATGAGTATTTGTTGAGTTCTCTAATAACTAAGACATCCAAAAATGGTAGCTTGCCATCCGATTCCCATTCGGTTTTAAACTTGATGCTAGGGACTAAATCATTAAGTTTATTAAAAAATGTGTCAAATACTTCCCATCGGGGAACTTCCTAATGATGAAAACACCTATGAGAAATTAGTTAAAGATCCCCTGAGCACCATATATTGCTGGTTGTTTACTTGTTTCATGATTTTGTCCATATAGGTTATGTACAACAAAGATGACAAAGCACTTCCCTGTTTCACCCCAGATGTTATTTCAAACCAATTTTCATTTTTATGCTCTGTGCTTACTTTGCTTATGCATGGACTGTACGTGCTCTTGATTGCTTTCAGTATTTGATCATTTATTCAATAATCGTGTAGGCATTTTCACAATATTTTCTAGGTACAGAGTCAAAAGGCTTGCGCAGATTAATGAAAATCATGTACAAATTATTATCGAATTGCCAGGGTTTTTCCATCAGATGTTGAATGGAAAATATCATATCTGTTGTACTTCTGCTGTTTCGAAAGCCATGCTGTCATTTTCCTCTATCTCATCTTCTTCATCTTCCGGACCAGCTTGAGGGATATTGAACAAATTGGTGAAATATTCTGTCCATTTGCTGTTGATTTCCTCTGATTCATTTATAACTTCGCCATTGTCGCCAACTATTGTCTTATTTCTATTTACAGGTTTTCCGAAACTGTTACTCAGTTTATATATAA
>JAXCGZ010012070.1:10000-17500 GCA_037179515.1 Halocaridina rubra
ATATATATATATATATATATATATATATATATATATATATATATATATATATATATATATATATATATATATATATATATATATATATATATATATATATATATATATATATATATATATATATATATATATATATATATATATATATATATATATATATATATATATATATATATATATATATATATATATATATATATATATATATATATATATATATATATATATATATATATATATATATATATATATATATATATATATATATATATATATATATATATATATATATATATATATATATATATATATATATATATATATATATATATATATATATATATATATATATATATATATATATATATATATATATATATATATATATATATATATATATATATATATATATATATATATATATATATATATATATATATATATATATATATATATATATATATATATATATATATATATATATATATATATATATATATATATATATATATATATATATATATATATATATATATATATATATATATATATATATATATATATATATATATATATAATTATGAATAGCACATTGCCATATGTGAAAATATGAATAGTTTTAACCCCGACCGGGACTTGAACCTAGGACATATGATGACTGTGCCAAGGCCACTTGGTAGCGCCTTAGCACAGTAATTATGTTTCCTGCTATAATTAGTAGATTGGTATATTTAGTAGCCTGGATAAGTCACCTGCCGCCCATTAAAAGACTTCAACTGAAAGTATTATGATACAACTAAGACTAGTCCAGACAGTTCCGGGTTGAGCCTTCCTTTAGAACGCTTGTTTCCTCATGCCTACATCTACACTGAATATTCTTGCATATTCATTACACATCTCTTGCTATTCCATTACATTTGACAAGTCACAACACTCCACACATCTGTCTCTTTTTGCTCTCTTTTTTCCTCATATTTGCTATCATTGATGTTAGGCCCATGGCTCATGGCCCTCAGTATCTAGCATAGAGTTGTGTGAAGAATATCCGGCGATCTTGTCGACTCCACTATTGGCTTGAGGGCAGACACACCTGGTGGTAGTATTGCACCTCCCAATAGATATGCTTCTATCACACTTCACTATTCTAACATTCGTGGCCTTAACTCTAATCTTTCGTCTGTGGAACAGCACTTGGGAACTTTCCTCCCTAACCTTCTCCTCCTATCTGAAACCCAGCTCTCTATACATGCTGTCACTGGCCCATTTCATATCTCTCACTATAATCTGTATACTGGTTTTTGTTCCAAAGGTGGGGTCAGTGCTTAGTGCAACACTAACACTCCTATTGCGAAGCTCTGGATCTTGAATCTCGTGACATTGATGTTCTCTGGCTAAAAATCTAACTCTCCACTACCACTACTATTCTGCTACTGTTCTTCAAACTCCACTGAGTTTCTGTCTTTCATTGAATATTTTTTCTCGTACCATGAGTCTTTGCTATCTTCTCCCCCACATGCCGAAGTTCTCTACATTGGAGACTTCAGTGTACACCACAGTGAGTGGCTTAATTCATCCCATAATGATGTGGGAGGAAGTGAGGCCCTTGCTTTCTCTATTACTCACGATCTGGAGCAAATTATCCAGCATGCTACTTGTGCTCCTGATCGTCACAAACATCCAGCAAACATTCTTGACATATTTCTTGATTTTAACCCTTCAAGCTACTCTTATTCTGTGCTTTCCCCTCTTGGTAAATCTGAACACTCTATGATATCAATATCTTCCATTTTTTCTCCTCCTCCACCAATCCCTCCTACTCAGAACCGTCTTTGGCACTTTAAGCGTACCAAACATGAAAATTTGCATAACTTCCTCTTGGACTTTCCATTGGATGACTACTGCTTTCGGTCTCACACCGCTGATCAGGTAGCCTCAAAAGTTGTCGAGATCATGATCTCGGGAATGGAGGCGCTCATTCCCTCTACTATAATATTTTTTTCTTCCCTTAAACCTTCTTTTGACAGTGCCTACTCCATGGCTATCCAGGCAATGAATCGAAAACACTGATCTTACTAAGTCTCTCCTTCTGATTTAACTCGCTCTGCTTTTATTGTAGATAGCATTCGCTGCACTGCTCAGATTCAAAATTCTAATTCTTCCTTTATAAGAAGGAGTTTGCAGATGAACTGGCTCCTGTTCTTTGCCATCTTTTTCGCCTCATTCTCTCAAACAGTATCTATCCTTCATCATGGAAGCATGCTCTAGTTCAACGAGTTCCTAAGAAGGGTGACCGTTCTATCCCTTCAAACTACCGACCTATTGCCCTAACCTCCTCTATTGCTATAGTTTTCGAAACTTTGCTCAATGCTCACTTCTTGATATGCCTTGAATCTAATTCACTTATCTCCGATCACCAGTATGGCTTTCGCAAGGCAAGATCCACTGGTGACCTCGTATCCTATCTTACTCATGTGTGGTCATCTTCTCTGAGGAAATATGGGGATTCCTTTGTCGTCGCCCTTGATATCTGTAAGGCTATTGACAGAGTTTGGCACAAGGCTCTGTTGGCCAAACTCCCTGCCTATGGCTTTACCCCTTCTTTCTGATTTCTGATTTCCAATTTTCTCTCTGACCGTTTTATATCTGAAGTTTTTGATGGTGCAACATCTAGCCCTCTCTCTATTAAGAGTGGTTTTCCACAGGGCTCTGTTCTTTCACATACTCTTGTTGTATAGTGCTTTTCTTACACTATACTTATTCTATAGGTAGCAAAGTCGGTGATAGAGAAGCCTCTCTTCTTCATACTTAATTCATTTAGAAGATACATGATTCCTTTAATCTTCAAAACTCCCATTCTATAGTTCCTGAACGTCACTCTTCCAGCCCCCTTTTGGGGAGGTGTCTAACTAGGATGTAAGTTCTGCCCCCAGCAAGGCCTGACTTCTAACTAACAGATACGCGCTCTGCATGCCGTCCTATCGTGGTGGATCTCCGAGTGCGCACTCTGTCCTCTAACAGTTATAGGTGTCTATATGCGATGCCGTACGACTCTCCCCACCACCACTCAGAAATATATGACATATTTTAGACTAAGCATTACCTTTTTCATGAGAGCCTTTTAATATTTTAACTATCATTATTTTACAAAAAATAAAATAAAAAAACAGGGCAGAACTATCTAATGAACTAACTTATAAAACTTATTAAACTATTACAATATCAAAAATACTATGCAAAGAAAACTGACAAATGAAAAATATGTTCCTTGCAATAAGCATGCTAATCAAAGACAAAAAATCAAAATTAAATATTCACAATTGCAATATATAGCTAGTAAGCATTGACAAAATTATTTAAGAACAAAGCTAATTAAGCTATTACATTGCTCAAATAGCATACAATACATTTGGATATGATATATGCAATTACTTAATAAAACAGAACACTTGTCATGATGTGAAATGAGAGTTAAAAATATTCCCAATTGCAATACGTAACTACTATTCAAGGACAAAATGACAGCGAGAAACTAAATGAACATAATTACGTTACTTAAATAATATTAATTACAGTTGGCTATGATCTGCAAATATTAAATCATGACATAAAACAATGATAAAAGTTAAACAGAAAAACGTAACATCACAATTACAATCTGTAACTACTATTCAAGGACAAAATGATAGCCAGAAACTAAGTGAACATAATTACGTTACTTAAATAATATCAAATATAGTAAATATAGTTGAGTATGATTTTTTTTTTTGCAAATTGTAACATTTAACACAAACTGTAGTGAGAAAAGAAATGGAATTCAAGATGCATAATTGATAAATGACGATTAATTTAATAAACTTAAATCTAAGGGAGTCTGAGGTTGTCTTACAACTACGCTTAAAATAAAAAAAAGAAAAAAATACACTATTTGTTCTTCCACCAATCGTTTTCAAAGACGGTGGGGGACATTTTGTTTCCCATCTTTAGACATTTGTAACTTTTTTTTATTTAACTTTCTTAATTAAGGGGATTCTCACTTCTCTTTTCTCATTGTTAATTTTAAAATTTTCTATTATAGAGATTTTCAAGTCCCTTTTTTTCATTGTCACTAAATTTATTATATGTATGGGGATATTTTCTTTTCCCCTTTCTCATTTTTAATTTTTAGGGATTTTCATTTCTCCAGCCCCTCAGAAACCCATCATTGCTAGGTCTTGGGATATCTTCAATCTAATTTTCTGGGACCCCCACCTTACACTCTGAGGTGGGTCCGGGTTGTAATGACGTACCGCGAATCCTTTTTTTCTTGAGACGGGCCAGGCAAAGGGAGGGTGTCGATGCATCTGCTGGGAACCCCTCCCACCCGCTTTTTTTGCGACTTTTAAGGTGGTCCTATGACCACCTCTCACGCACCTCCCCAACGAGGTGCATCTCCTTCCAGCTGAAAAAAGTGCAGAGAACAGCCACTAAAGAAATATTCTTATTAGCAGTGACTACAGTAACATAAAAACATGAATTCAAGATAAGAATAAAACAAATCATTTGCTTACTGCCGATAGCATTTACTAAAATAATAATTATGCGCAAGCCCATGGGGTGATAGCAACAATAACAGCCAACATTATAATAACAATACTAATAATCATGATCATGATAAGAATAATAAAAATACTAAATCAGGAATGGCAGTATATATACAATTGAGACTGGCATTTTGAAGTAAGAACAGAGTTCTATACTCATATTTCATAATAATGCTCATTCTATTCTAACAGAGTCTCTTTTACTATTTGAATTCCTGCAGTCATAATATATATATATATATATATATATATATATATATATATATGATATATATATATATATAATATATATATATATATATATATATATATATATATATATATATATATATATATATATATATATATATATATATATATATATATATATATATATATATATATATATATATATATATATATATATATATATATATATATATATATATATATATATATATATATATATATATATATATATATATATATATATATATATATATATATATATATATATATATATATATATATATATATATATATATATATATATATATATATATATATATATATATATAAATATATATATATATATATATATAATATATATATATATATATATATATATATATATATATATATATATATATATATATATATATATATATATATATATATATATATATATATATATATATATATATATATATATATATATATATATATATATATATATATATATATATATATATATATATATATATATATTCTTCTACAAACTCAAATTTAAAGTTTTCGAGTGACTATTCAACAGAATTACCTCAGTAGACAGGGGGGAATTGTATATATTTTCTCCCATTCTATACTTACGATCGGGTAGGTACTTAACTGCCTTCTTTTTTATTCTCTTTCTTTTTCCTACCAAATAATACTGCTCAATATCTGTCTTCTGGACTTCAAATGGCTAGCTTTTGCAGAGAGTTTTGTGTGTAGGTACTGTTCCTCCCCTGTCTCTTCTGTTTCTGGATCGACTTCGTCTCTTTAAAATACAGAAATCGGCTGTGTGACATTCTTGTTGTCATTTCTTGTGAGTTTACACTCCTTTCTTCATGACCAAACTGAAATAATGGTGGCAAACATTATCATGGCTAAAACTTCAAGTATTTATTTTACCTATTTAACATATTCTTTCGGACAAATAATGTATATACTGCAACTAGAAAGAAAAATAAAATCATTCAGAGATTTGCGTCACTTAATATCTCTCTCGATGGCAGAGTAAGGGGCAAAACAAAAATAAAATAAAATTTGCATCATGGCCATACCTGGGCATGTAGAAATCACTTTCTCAAAAACATCCCTAAATAGATATCGCAACAGCTACATCACCTCCTATATCTAAACAACGATCATATGGCTTGGATTAAGATACTGTGATGCAGGGGAAGAATCCTCCCATACCCTATCCCCATCCTGCTTCCCTAGCGGTCTTTCCCGCGATTCCACCCATGAGACCATCCCTCCCATGATACCCCCCAGTCAGTCACACTCGTTTTCTCTCACACTTATTCACACTCGCAACTCACACTCTCCAAGCATTTCCCCTGAGAGATCTGTTTACAACTATCTGATTTCCTTCCCCGTCATTCTGAAGGAGTGTGTGTGTGTAGAACCGCGGTCGGCCCGGGGGTCGCTGCATCACCATTCCTAGGTCTTCCCTACATTCCCAACTAGGGTGCGTTAGGCGACACTTAAACCCCCCCTATCATGGCACAAGTTACTGGACACACTTTTCCCGCCTGCATAACAAGAAAATAAAACTCATATCAAACAGTATAAATCTAAATAACTTCATAAAATTTTCTTGTTCTTCAAAAGGATATGTCATACACGTATTTTAATATAAAAGATCAATACAGTTACTATTTCTTTATAATAACGACATTAGGAAATCAATCGGTCATTCCCGCATTCTTCTCACAACAATATACCACCCTCGAAAAGAGAAAGAACTTTAAAAGTGGATCCAAGCATATATCTCACTATAATTCATTCGCTCATTTCAGAGTATATAAAAACTCTACTACTTATATTTTCTATTCTAAACACAGTTAGTTTTCGCTTTACGAAATTAATATTAAAATGATTTTGCACGTACATTAAATCTTTTTCAATTAAAATCAATACATTTGCCTGGTTAATAATCAACTTAGGCAATAATAAGTATAAATTGAACACCCTTCAAACGCAATTACTTGCTATATTTTTTAAATTATAACGAAAATTAAGTTTATTACTGCTTATAGCTATTAGTACAAATTATCCATATTAGAAATGGGTAGAGAAATTCTACTTTTATTAACTCACTAAAGCCACGCACCCTTTTATATGCGGGGTGGCTGAGTCAAAGCATAACTACAAGTCAAATGGGGGAGTCTGCCGACCTCAATTTTTTTTAATAATTGTCCCATTACTCACTGGATACAGATCACAAGTACTTAGCTATTTTGGGATGCTGCTTGAAGAACGTCACAGCCACAGGCACTGGAGGAGGGGATTCTTCTTTCTTCTTGACTCGCAGATTTTCCATCCGACATCGTTCATATGACTTGTAAAATCGACGATTCATCATCTTCTTAGTTGGATCCTGCAACAAATAACTTCTGGTAGGGGCGTTTTCTCTCAAAGCGGTGGTATACATGGAGGGCGCTGAATTATTCTCCCAGCTGATGTGTCTCAGTCTTCGTAAACGAAGTAGTTTTAAAATGCATGGGACAATTCTTGCTGCGGGGGACCTTCCCAATATGGGGATGGGGGAGAGGGGTAACTGGTTCTGGTAACATGATACTGTGAGCGAGGTAGGAGCTGAGGCTTTACCCTCGACATTGCCGCTTGTAAGCGTCTAAAAGTTTTTTCTCACTCTAACATTTTTTCTAGAGAT
>JAXCGZ010012070.1:25000-27500 GCA_037179515.1 Halocaridina rubra
GCCTGGCAAACCTACAAAAGAGCAAGAAATGACTACCTAAATAAAAGGAGAGAGGCAGAGAGAGATTATGAGAGGGACATCACCAGGAAGGCTAAAGAAAATCCCAAGCTTTTCCACAGCTTTATCAGAGGAAAACTGAAGGTAAAAGAACAGGTTTTAAGGCTAAAGAGAGCGGATGGAAGCATCACTGAGATGGATGAAGAGATTTGCAAAGAATTGAACAAGGAGTTTCAGTCAGTATTTACAGTAGAAAATATCCCCACCCCCTCAGATTGCAGTGATAGAAGCTCAAGGGCCGGTATTGGAGAACATGAACCTTACAGCCACAGAGGTATGCAAAGCGCTGATGGATTTAGATGTTCATAAAGCTACAGGTCCTGATGACATATCCCCTCATGTGCTTAAAAAATGCGCAAACACAATATCAGTGGCACTAAGTATCATATTTAAGGAGTCACTGGAGTCGGGGGAGATTCCAAGATGCTGGAAACAAGCAAATGTGATACCTATCTTCAAAAAGGGAAGGAGGGATACGGCTCTGAACTATAGACCAGTTTCCTTGACCAGCATAGTTTGCAAACTTATGGAGAAACTACTAAGGAAACATATCTCTCTTCACTTGGAATCCTTCAACTTTTTGTCAGTGAGGCAACATGGCTTCAGAGAAGGTAGATCAACAGTAACAAACTTATTAGAATTTTATGATGAGGAAAGCCAAATCTTACAGGAAAGAGAGGGCTGGGCAGATTGCATATTCCTAGACTTCCAGAAAGCGTTTGACACTGTTCCACATGGGAGACTTATTAGGAAGCTGCACTCAATGGCTAGAATAGGTGGAAATGCTTTGGAATGGATAAAAACTTACTTAGAAGGAAGGGAACAGAGGGTTAGAGTAAGACACTCAGTGTCTGAATGGAAAAGAGTTAGTAGTGGAGTTCCACAGGGTTCAGTTTTAGGGCCACTTTTGTTCCTTGTATATGTAAATGACCTACCAGAGTCTGTAAATTCATTCATGAATATGTTTGCAGATGATGCAAAGATTGTGAAGAAGGTAAAAAACGAGAACAATGGTAGAGAACTTCAGGAGGATCTAAATAATCTGCATGAGTGGTCAGAAAAGTGGCTAATGAAATTCAATACTTCAAAATGTAAGGTAATGAGAATGGGTACAAGTGCAAGAAGGCCCAAGCTTGACTACTCGGTGGCTGGAGTACAACTTCAAGAGACAGAAAATGAGAGAGATCTAGGAGTAAACATACTGGCAGATTTGTCTCCAGAAATACATATAAATGGCATAGTAAGGGCAGCATATGCATTCTTATCAAATGTAAGGGTAGCCTTCAGGCACATGGACAAGGAAATGTTCAGAAATATTTATGTAACCTATGTGAGGCCCAAACTCGAATATGCAGCCCCCTTTTGGAATCTGCACTTGAAAAAAGCACATAGCTAAGCTTGAAAAAGTTCAAAGACATGCCACGAAACTGGTGCCAGAAATACGCAATCTCATTTATGATGAGAGGCTGAGGGAATTAGACTTACCATCACTCGAAGCTAGAAGAGTAAGGGGGGATATGGTGACAGTCTTTAAATTCCTTCATGGTTATGATAGAGTGGATAGGGATCGATATTTCGATATGGCTGGCTCTAGAACTAGAGGTCATAGTTTAAAGCTTCGTAAGAAAACTTCTCTGCAGGATGTAAGGAAATACTTTTTCAGTGTAAGAGTAGTTGATAATTGGAATTCGCTAAGCGAGGAGGTAGTTAATGCTATCTCAATCCATAGTTTTAAGGACAGGTATGATAAGTATCACTAAGTCTAAAATGGAACCGATCAGGAGACGGGAAGATACAAGCTTTGGGCTCTTTCCCGTAAACACAATTAGGTAATCACAATTAGGTAATCACACACACACACACGGGTGCCCAGGAACATTTATGATTAACTGAACGTGCAGTCTGACAACAATAATATGATCAGTCTCAAAGGAAGCAAAATAATGGAATAGCATTGAATATATGCAAATTATATATATATATATATATATATATATATATATATATATATATATATATATATATATATATATATATATATATATATATATATATATATATATATATATATATATATGTATATATATATATATATATATATATATATATATATATATATATATATATATATATATATATATATATATATATATATATATATATATATATATATATATATATATATATATATATATATATATATATATATATATATATATATATATATATATATATATATATATATATATATATATATATATATATATATATATATATATGTATATATAAATATATATATATATATATATATATATATATATATATATATATATATATATATATATATATATATATATATATATATATATATATGTTATCATAAAAAGAGACTTATATTTCTCGCTCAGCCTAAGCTCATTTTCTTATCATAAATTCCCCACAG
>JAXCGZ010012071.1:0-5000 GCA_037179515.1 Halocaridina rubra
CCTCTCCCTCGCTCCTCTGTATTTACTCATCCATGCGCATATCAGGTATATGACTTGTATATAGAGATGTTGCAAAGTTCCCATAATGGTACTTCTGACCTATTTTGGAAGCTCCAAAATGGGTGTTGTTATCAGTCGTGGGCATGCTCTTGTGATGTCTCTGTAAATATATGTGCATATGGGGGGACTGACGCTATTGTTGTAGCTGAGTGTGGGGTTGTGTGTGTTTACAGATCCATCATCGAAGCCAGGTACCGGGGGGCCATCCATGACGTACAGTAGCGTTGCCCCCTCCATCAGTGCCCCTGACCAAGGTACCTTTCTGCTTACTGTCTGCTGCTGCTGCCTTCTCTCTGCCCTTACTGCCGCCACTACGCTTTAGGCCCACACCGTTATTATCTTTAGAATATTTATAAATGAAATAAATTATAAATCTATATATTCTTACGTACTCAAGTTTTGCTAGGAATATAAAAACGGTTATCTGGACACTTGCTTTGTGGTTTTCATATTTCAATTTAATATTAGGTGTGCTGAAACCAGGTTTTTCTTTGCAGTGGTACTAGATATATGTCAGGAAATTATACTCTTAATGCTTTGATAGATATAGAAAGATATTGGGAAGATAGCAGATGACTTATAATTTTTATTCACTGAAATTAGTTACTGATACGTCTGCCCGAATAGGTATCCAGTCAAAAATTTTGAAAAGGAAAAGTATCGTAATTAGATGTTACTTGAATAAAACTGGTATTGATATTACCAGGATTTAGCTTGGTTTATGGTATCATTCTATTGATAAAACTTCGAAGCAAGAACTTGCACATGGTAAATTTCTCAGAATGTAAGTAACAGATATACAAATGGAAATAGGAGTGATGGCTCCTGGACTTAGTTTAGTCTCCAGTAGTGTCATCCTGTAGAAAATCTGCAAAGGCATAAGGTGTAGATGGTTATTATTCCTTATGATAATAGATGTTTTCTTTATAGCAGTTTTAAGCTGTTGATACTCCATTAGTGATAAACCATCTTTGATAATGGCTCAAACCAATGATGATCGGTGTTAGTTGATATTAAAGAGTTTTGCCCTCGTTAATCCATGTCGTCTGTTACGTGCTAGTACTAGACTATTTGAAGTGTGGAACTCCTTTTGAGGGCTATAAATGCAAATAATTTCATAATTATTATCTGATTTTGTGTATGATATGTTGGCCAAAGTCAAAGTTTTTTAGCGAAAGGTATTCTAAATAAGAACTCGAGCAGAAGAGGATGCTGATTTTACATTATTATTGTATGTACTATTAAAACAATAGATATACACAGATTATGTGATAGTTTTTATGCTGTTTAGAAATTCTGTATATGTCTTACTCTCCAACATATTTTTCTGCTGTGTATGTCAGATCACTTGGCCATAATTTGTTTTTTAATATTTTCAACCCCATGAGCAAGCAGTACATTTAGGCGTTTTGTCAAATATGATGCTTATTTTAGGAAAAAACTAACTGGTAGTGTCTTCTTATATCAAAACATCAAAACATTTCAAAACTTTAATATCATTGCAAATTGCATGTAGTTCAGACCTAACTATACAGATATCTTATAATGCTAGTAAAGAATAGTATTGCTCATGTTTAATTTCGTCTCCCTGAGGCAAGATATAAATTGCTACAAAGTATTTTCTAAGTCAGCAGACATCTTTAGAAATGATTTATCTAATTATTTCACCCTTTTTAACACTAATCAGAACTGCGAATTCATACTGCACTGCCAAATATTTTGAAACATTCCTTTTTAAATATACTGTAATCATATATTATTGTTAATTATAATTTTTTTGCTGAAGCAGACCATTTTATTTGTGTATGAAAAAGTTAAATGATTCACCACTTCCTTAGTTTTTGTGTTCAGTTTTTCATCTCTAGAATCTACACGATGTGCAATTCCTCTATAAAAGTCATAGTAGTCTATGATATAGTGAGTGTTGCTGTTAAGGCTTTGATGCAAAAACTTTAATAAGCACTTTATTCAAATCTGTAATTGAAGTAGGAAAGTAGCTGATGTTTCAAAACACACAGTTCCCAACATCTAACTGTGTAATTCTAGTTTAATTGTAATGAAGTATTTATCACTTGAAGAATCTTTCCTGTTTTCACCTACTTATTCCCGTGCAATAAATACATCTCTTCTCACTGATAATATGTTTTGAAATTCAAGACCACAAAGTATTGTTAATTTAGAAATCTAACTTTTGAGAGATACAAATGGTCCCTTTAGACCTTCACAGTCTGTTCCATATTGAAGTGTTGGTAACTGTGCATCGCAATGAAGCCTTAGCATCAACAACAGTTCCTATAACATACTTTACTGAAGTGTGTTTTATTATTACCTATTTTGATATGAACATATATAATAGGTCACAAGTGTTAATTATTGTATAATAATATCTCAAATACTCTCATTTTGAGAGATATCCTCTAATGATATATTAATATATTAGTATTAACTTTACATTCATTCTAGCCTCTTGTAATAGCTAATAATAACAGTTCATTGTTAGTGATATTTATAACTAGGATTTTAAGACTGGAATTTCACTAGATAAGTGTGCTGTAGTGGCGGCGTGAAAGGAAAATACCAAAAAATAAGGGCTCTTACTTCTTTTTGGCATATGCATTTTTTTGTTTTGCTGAATCATGTTTTTTTTTTTTAATTTGTCTCTCTTATTATTATTCTTTCCTACTTGCCTCCCAATATCTGATAACCCCCTCCAACTTTTCTCCTCTACGCAAAAGGAGCCGAGGTAGGAAACCTAACCTCATTCCCCTTTTCTCTAATATTTCAACACAATCTCTCTCCTTTAATCTTTCGTGGAGTGGTGGCGCCGGAGGGGATTATCCTTTTTTGCTCTTGTCCAGATTTTTTCCAAATGGGAAAGTCTCATGTTTTTGGATGTAAAACTCTGCAATAATATAATGCTTGGTCCATTTATGGTGTTTTATGCTGTAGAACATGTTAACCTTATTTAGTCACAAGATAACAATGCCTTTTCCATGTCCGGCAAATTCATATTTTAAGGATACTCATTTATATGAAGCTATTCATGTATACAACTCTGTCAAACATATAGTCAGTAACTGAATTTGGCCAAAAAATTACTATTTGTGGACTTAGCCTATATTATGCAGCCATAGTAAGAAGGTATTTCCCTTCAGAATAGTTATTTACAAAACTTGTTACATACAAATAAACTGCTCTGTTCATATCTTTATTGTACTGCTTCAACTTTTGGTTTCCATATGCTTATGATTATAATCTTCTCAAGAATTTTTATCTCTAAATGATTGCTTCAATATCATATAGTCTTTTGTTATTGCCTGCTTTGACCACTCACTTTACCTATTTTGAAGCTCCATACTTGCATGTTTTTTTTTGTAGGTAATCATGAACAGAATAAAATACCTTCTTTCTATATCTTAAAATGTGCATACTGACTCTCTTAATATTGTTATATATTTTAACTATATCGAGAAACATTGTGGATTTTACCACAATTTTAACACATAAATCTATACTATAAAGTTACGTGTTTGTTAGTGTTAAGTTTGCATTCAATTCTTCCCTTTTGAATGTTGCATGTCTTCCCTCATTATTATTTCTCATTTCTTAGTGAAGGTCATAATGTGCATTATCTAAAAATGATTATGATATATTAAAATAGAATTTGACATTCATAAGAAAAACAAGAAAGAGTATTCATGGTGAGGATGCTTTCTCCGGCGCCATGCACAATGCCAGCACTAGTGTGGGCTTGTCCTATTATGGTATTCTTTTTCAATTAAGGTACACGATTTGTACGCAGTAATGATAATTACTGCGTGTAAAGTTTGCAATGAAATTCTACAGTGCATTTGGTGTATGGAAGATAACTAATGTTGACTCTTAACTTTATGTTTATGCCTTGCAAAATCTGGTTACGAGTACCAGTTTACATGAGTAAACATTAATTTCTTTTTCATATCCGTGCAATCTGTAGAGTATCGAGCACAATGTAGTAACTGCACTATATGTTTGCATGTATCTTTCAGGTGCACGAGGTATTTGCATTATGTATGTTTTATTTTACCATTGTTGTCACCTTTGATATCTAGTTTCTTTAATTTTTACTTTCATTTATTCATTGTCTTGAAAAATTGCTCTCCCTCTTCAAGGTGTTACATTATCTCGCTATCTTATTTATTCTAAGATATGCTGGTATGTATTTTAGTGTCGTACAATTGCCCCTTAATAGTTGTTGTGAATTTTTAGTATTATTATTTCTTGCAACGTACCAGCTGACATAAATGGTGAGGGTGGGCAGGGTAGGATATAGCCCTGCAGCTTCTCCTCTCTGTTCAGTAGTGGCCATCTTCCAGAATGAATGGGATATGGCATTATGTTGAAAATATTATTATTATCATCATCATCATCATTATTATTATTATTTTATTAGTGAATGTTTTGCCTGAACATAGGGAAATCCGTTTTTATATTGTCTGTAGTCAGTACCTTTAGACTGACTCCATAAAAATCCTGAAAGTAGACAGACTGTAAATAAGGAGTGGCTCAAATGGTAACAACAGCTAATATAATAATAATAAGTGAGAACTTTATTCAAACTAGATGACTTGCGATGATTAAAAATGTCAGCCATATCTTCATCAAAAGATAATTAAAGATATTAATGTATCTAAGTAGTAGCTACACAATATGTAAATAGCTTATAAATTTTATTGTTGAAATGTAGAATACCAGCACTGTCAGCAGACGTTTTTGAAATCTCCTACTTATCAGCAGGTCATGTGGTAAGAGAATAGTCAGGCTTAGTTTTATATCATATATAGAAAATTATTTAATAATTGAGTGTTCATTATATATATATATATATATATATATATATATATATATATATATATATATATATATATATATATATATATATATATATATATATATATATA
>JAXCGZ010012071.1:12500-43149 GCA_037179515.1 Halocaridina rubra
CTCCTCGCTTAGCCAATTCCAATTATCAACTACTCTTACACTGAAAAAGTATTTCCTTACATCCTGCGAAGAAGTTTTCTTACCAAGCTTCAAACTATGACCTCTAGTTCTAGAGCCAGCCATATCAAAATATCGATCCCTATCCACTCTATCATAACCATGAAGGAATTTAAAGACTGTCACCATATCCCCCCTCACTCTTCTAGCTTCGAGTGATGGTAAGTCTAATTCCCTCAGCCTCTCATCATAACTGAGATTGCGTATTTCTGGCACCAGTTTCGTGGCATGTCTTTGAACTTTTTCAAGCTTAGCTATGTGCTTTTTCAAGTGCGGATTCCAAAAGGGGGCTGCATATTCGAGTTTTGGCCTCACATAGGTTACATAAATATTTCTGAACATTTCCTTGTCCATGTGCCTGAAGGCTACCCTTACATTTGATAAGAATGCATATGCTGCCCTTACTATGCCATTTATATGTATTTCTGGAGACAAATCTGCCAGTATGTTTACTCCTAGATCTCTCTCATTTTCTGTCTCTTGAAGTTGTACTCCAGCCACCGAGTAGTCAAGCTGTGTGATTACCTAATTGTGTTTACGGGAAAGAGCCCAAAGCTCGTATCTTCCCGTCTCCTGATCGGTTCCATTTTTAGACTTAGTGATACTTATCTTATTTAAGGAGTCACTGGAGTCGGGGGAGATTCCAAGATGCTGGAAACAAGCAAATGTGATACCTATCTTCAAAAAGCGAAGGAGGGATATGGCTTTGAACTATAGACCAGTTTCCTTGACCAGCATAGTTTGCAAAGTTATGGAGAAACTACTAAGGAAACATATCTCTCTTCACTTGGAATCCAACTTTTTGTCAGTGAGGCAACATGGCTTCAGAGAAGGTAGATCAACAGTAACAAACTTATTAGAATTTTATGATGAGGTAAGCCAAATCTTACAGGAAAGAGAGGGCTGGGCAGATTGCATATTCCTAGACTTCCAGAAAGCGTTTGACACTGTTCCACATGGGAGACTTATTAGGAAGCTGCAATCAATGGCTAGAATAGGTGGAAATGTTTTGGAATGGATAAAAACTTACTTAGAAGGAAGGGAACAGAGGGTTAGAGTAAGACACTCAGTGTCTGAATGGAGAAGAGTTAGTAGTGGAGTTCCACAGGGTTCAGTTTTAGGGCCACTTTTGTTCCTTGTATATGTAAATGACCTACCAGAGTCTGTAAATTCATTCATGAATATGTTTGCAGATGATGCAAAGATTGTGAAGAGAGTAAAAAACGAGAACAATGGTAGAGAACTTAAGGAGGATCTAAATAATCTGCATGAGTGGTCAGAAAAGTGGCTAATTAAATTCAATTCTTCAAAATGTAAGGTAATGAGAATGGGTACAAGTGCAAGAAGGCCCAAGCTTGACTACTCGGTGGCTAGAGTACAACTTCAAGAGACAGAAAATGAGAGAGATCTAGGAGTAAACATACTGGCAGATTTGTCTCCAGAAATACATATAAATTGCATAGTAAGGGCAGCATATGCATTCTTATCAAATGTAAGGGTAGCCTTCAGGCACATGGACAAGGAAATGTTCAGAAATATTTTTGTAACCTATGTGAGGCCAAAACTCGAATATGCAGCCCCCTTTTGGAATCCGCACTTGAAAAAGTTCAAAGACATGCCACGAAACTGGTGCCAGAAATACGCAATCTCAGTTATGATGAGAGGCTGAGAGAATTAGACTTACCATCACTCGAAGCTAGAAGAGTGAGGGGGGGATATGGTGACAGTCTTTAAATTCCTTCATGGTTATGATAGAGTGGATAGGGATCGATATTTTGATATGGCTGACTCTAGAACTAGAGGTCAAAGTTTGAAGCTTCGTAAGAAAACTTCTTTGCAGGATGTAAGGAAATACTTTTTCAGTGTAAGAGTAGTTGATAATTGGAATTGGCTAAGCGAGGAGGTAGTTAATGCTATCTCAATGCATAGTTTTAAGGACAGGTATGATAAGTATGACTAAGTATAAAATGGAACCGATCAGGATACGGGAAGATACGAGCTTTGGGCTCTTTCCCGTAAACACAATTAGGTAATCACATACATACATACATACATACATACATACATACATACATACATACAAATCTGTACAAGAAATGTATGACATCTTTTGTGAGAAATATGGGAAGATAGTAGATTGCTGCATACCTGTCACCAAAGTAGGTGTAATTCATGCCAGAGAGAAATGGTTCGATAATGGGTGTAAAAGAGCTAAGGAGTGGAGAGACAAATGCTGGAAAAGGTTTAGGAGGAGAAAAAACATAAATGCCTGGCAAACCTACAAAAGAGCAAGAAATGACTACCTAAGTAAAAGGAGAGAGGCAGAGAGAGACTATGAGAGGGACATCACCAGGAAGGCTAAAGAAAATCCCAAGCTTTTCCACAGCTTTATCAGAGGAAAACTGAAGGTAAAAGAACAGGTTTTAAGGCTAAAGAGAGCGGATGGAAGCATCACTGAGACGGATGAAGAGATCTGCAAAGAACTGAACAAGGAGTTTCAGTCAGTATTTACAGTAGAAAATACCCCACCCCCTCAGATTGCAGTGATAGAAGCTCAAGGGCCGGTATTAGAGAACATCAACCTTACAGCCACAGAGGTATGCAAAGCGCTGATGGATTTAGATGTTCATAAACCTACAGGTCCTGATGACATATCCCCTCATGTGCTTAAAAAATGAGCAAACACAATATCAGTGGCACTAAGTATCATATTTAAGGAGTCACTGGAGTCGGGGGAGATTCCAAGATGCTGGAAACAAGCAAATGTGATACCTATCTTCAAAAAGCGAAGGAGGGATACGGCTCTGAACTATAGACCAGTTTCCTTGACCAGCATAGTTTGCAAAGTTATGGAGAAACTACTAAGGAAACATATCTCTCTTCACTTAGAATCCTTCAACTTTTTGTCAGTGAGGCAACATGGCTTCAGAGAAGGTAGATCAACAGTAACAAACTTATTAGAATTTTATGATGAGGTAAGCCAAATCTTACAGGAAAGAGAGGGCTGGGCAGATTGCATATTCCTAGACTTCCAGAAAGCGTTTGACACTGTTCCACATGGGAGACTTATTAGGAAGCTGCAATCAATGGTTAGAATAGGTGGAAATGTTTTGGAATGGATAAAAACTTACTTAGAAGGAAGGGAACAGAGGGTTAGAGTGAGACACTCAGTGTCTGAATGGAGAAGAGTTAGTAGTGGAGTTCCACAGGGTTCAGTTTTAGGGCCACTTTTGTTCCTTGTATATGTAAATGACCTACCAGAGTCTGTAAATTCATTCATGAATATGTTTGCAGATGATGCAAAGATTGTGAAGAAAGTAAAAAACGAGAACAATGGTAGAGAACTTCAGGAGGATCTAAATAATCTGCATGAGTGGTCAGAAAAGTGGCTAATGAAATTCAATACTTCAAAATGTAAGGTAATGAGAATGGGTACAAGTGCAAGAAGGCCCAAGCTTGACTACTCGGTGGCTGGAGTACAACTTCAAGAGACAGAAAATGAGAGAGATCTAGGAGTAAACATACTGGCAGATTTGTCTCCAGAAATACATATAAATGGCATAGTAAGGGCAGCATATGCATTCTTATCAAATGTAAGCGTAGCCTTCAGGCACATGGACAAGGAAATGTTCAGAAATATTTATGTAACCTATGTGAGGCCAAAACTCGAATATGCAGCCCCCTTTTGGAATCCGCACTTGAAAAAGCACATAGCTAAGCTTGAAAAAGTTCAAAGACATGCCACGAAACTGGTGCCAGAAATACGCAATCTCAGTTATGATGAGAGGCTGAGGGAATTAGACTTACCATCACTCGAAGCTAGAAGAGTGAGGGAGGATATGGTGACAGTCTTTAAATTCCTTCATGGTTATGATAGAGTGGATAGGGATCGATATTTTGATATGGCTGGCTCTAAAACTAGGGGTCATAGTTTGAAGCTTGGTAAGAAAACTTCTTTGCAGGATGTAAGGAAATACTTTTTCAGTGTAAGAGTAGTTGATATTTGGAATTGGCTAAGCGAGGAGATAGTTAATGCTATCTCAATGCATAGTTTTAAGGACAGGTATGATAAGTATCACTAAGTATAAAATGGAACCGATCAGGAGACGGGAAGATACGAGCTTTGGGTTCTTTCCCGTAAACACAATTAGGTAATCACAATTAGGTAATCACATACATATTCGAGGGAAGGAAAGCCGAGACCAACAAAAGTAACCTTTGAGAGAGGGGAAACATGTAGGGAAATATTTTTGAGAAAAAAAAAGTCTAAAAGACCTTCAAGAATTCAAAGAAGTGTTCATTAGACGATACAGAACACAGGAAGAGATGGGAAAGATCAAAAACTTGTTGCAAGAGGCAAGAAGGTTAAATGATGAAAGAAATGAATAACAGAAGAAAAATTTTCATTACAGAGTTCTTCCAGACAAAGGGGAGATAAAGAAGATAATGACAGAAGATCAGGGGATGGGGCCTCATTAAGATTGTTATACACAAATGCTGATGGATTAGCTGGTAAGGCAGTAGAATTAAAAGATAGGATTCACAACAGTAAGGCAGATATAGTAGCAATTACAGAGACTAAGTTGAGTGAGGACATAAACAGTGTCACATTTTTTCCCAAGGGCTTCAGAATACCAAGGGTTGAAAGATCTGAGAGGACTGGTGGAGGGATAGCACTGCTCATAAGTGAAAGGACTCAAGTTGAAGAAATAAACTTGGCTATAGAAAGTGAGTTCAAGGAATTTCTTGTTGCTCGCATAAATACTGGGTCAGAGAGCATTATAATAACTGTTGTATACAACCCACCAAGGAACCAAAATAGGCTTGAAGTTTATGAGGAAAGTCATATAGGTACTATTGAAGTCATAAACTCAGTTGTTAACATGGCACGGGAAAAAAAATGTAGGATTTTGATTATGGGAGACTTTAATCATAAAGAGATAGATTGGATAAATCTTGACCCACACAGTGGTGAGGACTCATTCGGGGCAAGATTCCTAGATTGCGTACAAGGTAATTTCCTACATCAACATGTAATGGAACCAACAAGGGCCAGGGGTGGGGATGAGCCATCACTACTTGATCTAGTGTTCACAGATAATGTGTTGGATATTGAAAAAATTGAGTATGTACCACCAATTGGAAAGAGTGACCACTGTGTGTTGTTGATGGAGTATATCATTGAAGATATTCTTCCTGAGAGTAGAGGCACTGAGGACATGAGGAGGAACGATCCGAAAGGAGATTACATCAAAATGAATGAGCTTTTTGCAGTTCTTGACTGGAGAACCTTATTTTACAACAAATCTGTACAAGAAATGTATGACATCTTTTGTGAGAAATATGGGAAGATAGTAGATTGCTGCATACCTGTCACCAAAGTAGGTGTAATTCATGTCAGAGAGAAATGGTTCGATAATGGGTGTAAAAGAGCTAAGGAGTGGAGAGACAAATGCTGGAAAAGGTATAGGAGGAGAAAACACATAAATGCCTGGCAAACCTACAAAAGAGCAAGAAATGACTACCTAAGTAAAAGGAGAGAGGCAGAGAGAGACTATGAGAGGGACATCATCAGGAAGGCTAAAGAAAATCCCAAGCTTTTCCACAGCTTTATCAGAGGAAAACTGAAGGTAAAAGAACAGGTTTTAAGGCTAAAGAGAGCGGATGGAAGCATCACTGAGACGGATGAAGAGATCTGCAAAGAATTGAACAAGGAGTTTCAGTCAGTATTTACAGTAGAAAATACCCCACCCCCTCAGACTGCAGTGATAGAAGCTCAAGGGCCGGTATTAGAGAACAACAACCTTACAGCCACAAAGGTATGCAAAGCGCTGATGGATTTAGATGTTCATAAACCTACAGGTCCTGATGACATATCCCCTCATGTGCTTAAAAAATGCGCAAACACAATATCAGTGGCACTAAGTATCATATTTAAGGAGTCACTGGAGTCGGGGGAGATTCCAAGATGCTGGAAACAAGCAAATGTGATACCTATCTTCAAAAAGCGAAGGAGGGATACGGCTCTGAACTATAGACCAGTTTCCTTGACCAGCATAGTTTGCAAAGTTATGGAGAAACTACTAAGGAAACATATCTCTCTTCACTTAGAATCCTTCAACTTTTTGTCAGTGAGGCAGCATGGCTTCAGAGAAGGTAGATCAACAGTAACAAACTTATTAGAATTTTATGATGAGGTAAGCCAAATCTTACAGGAAAGAGAGGGCTGGGCAGATTGCATATTCCTAGACTTCCAGAAAGCGTTTGACACTGTTCCACATGGGAGACTTATTAGGAAGCTGCAATCAATGGTTAGAATAGGTGGAAATGTTTTGGAATGGATAAAAACTTACTTAGAAGGAAGGGAACAGAGGGTTAGAGTAAGACACTCAGTGTCTGAATGGAGAAGAGTTAGTAGTGGAGTTCCACAGGGTTCAGTTTTAGGGCCACTTTTGTTCCTTGTATATGTAAATGACCTACCAGAGTCTGTAAATTCATTCATGAATATGTTTGCAGATGATGCAAAGATTGTGAAGAAAGTAAAAAACGAGAACAATGGTAGAGAACTTAAGGAGGATCTAAATAATCTGCATGAGTGGTCAGAAAAGTGGCTAATGAAATTCAATACTTCAAAATGTAAGGTAATGAGAATGGGTAAAAGTGCAAGAAGGCCCAAGCTTGACTACTCGGTGGCTGGTGTACAACTTCAAGTGACAGAAAATGAGAGAGATCTAGGAGTAAACATGCTGGCAGATGTCTCCAGAAATACATATAAATGGCATAGTAAGGACAGCATATGCATTCTTATCAAATGTAAGGGTAGCCTTCAGGCACATGGACAAGGAAATGTTCAGAAATATTTATGCAACCTATGTGAGGCCAAAACTCGAATATGCAGCCCCCTTTTGGAATCCGCACTTGAAAAAGCACATAGCTAAGCTTGAAAAAGTTCAAAGACATGCCACGAAACTGGTGCCAGAAATACGCAATCTCAGTTATGATGAGAGGCTGAGGGAATTAGACTTACCATCACTCGAAGCTAGAAGAGTGAGGGGGGGATATGGTGACAGTCTTTAAATTCCTTCATGGTTATGATAGAGTGGATAGGGATCGATATTTTGATATGGTTGGCTCTAGAACTAGAGGTCATAGTTTGAAGCTTGGTAAGAAAACTTCTTTGCAAGATGTAAGAAAATACTTTTTCAGTGTAAGAGTAGTTGATAATTGGAATTCGCTAAGCGAGGAGGTAGTCAATGCTATCTCAATGCATAGTTTTAAGGACAGGTATGATAAATATCACTAAGTATAAAATGGAACCGATCAGGAGACGGGAAGAGACGAGCTTTGGGCTCTTTCCCGTAAACACAATTAGGTAATTACAATTAGGTAATCACACACACACATATATATATATATATATATATATATATATATATATATATATATATATATATATATATATATATATATATATATATATATATATATATATATATATCATATCAGAAAATGCCCAGGCAGAAAATGTAGTAACATCCATTATTGGACGTCACTGCATAGAGGTATTGTTCAAAACTTTTTTTTTATTTTAATTCATATCCATTGTTTTAAGTCCTAATTTTTGCATTGCATATAAGGTAAAAAAAAAAAAAAAAAAAAAAAAAGATTACGAAGCATGTAAAGTAACTTTTGAAATTTTTGGATTTTTTCAATTATGTTAAGTAATTTTACGATATTTCAAGTAAGCAAATTTTGTTAAAGAATTTAAAATGTTAGTATGTATTGTAATAATTGAATATTGTTACTAATGAGATACATAATTGCTGAATAGCCCTTAGAATAATATTAAAATGAGGTCTAAATAACTACTGTCTTAGTATTTACCGAAATATTTTTCTAGTAGATTGCTTTAGAATTAATAGTTACATAATTGTGTGGTCTGTATTCATATGTACTGATTTTTGGGGGATATATTTAAATAGCCCATAGACCTTGTCAGTAAGTTCGTAAAGAGCCTATATTGTATAACAGTCCAAATAAAAGCTATATTAAAACATCGCACCTACTAGGGCTACATTATAGAGCATAGGCTCTTTTCTTCTTCTCAGCTGTAACCCATTTTTATATGGGGTCGCCGTTGTGAATGAGTCGTCTCCATCTATTTATGCTATGCGATTCATTTTCATCAATACCCTTCCATTGCAAGTCTTCCCCTATACAATCACGCCATCTTTTTCTTGGTCTTCCTCTAGTTGGTAATTACATAGCAATATAAGTACTAATAACATAGCACAAATCTGTGCTACATTATACAATATAGGCTATTTATAAAATTTTTAACTAGGCCTGTGGGCTTTTCTAATAATGTAACTCTCTAAACTGTCAATTATTGCATTAGCTGCTATTAAGTTTTTTAATCGCTATTTACGATATTATGTATCTCATCAACAGTTTACTGAGGATTCAAATAAGGTGTTCATGTATATAATAAAGACAAGACTTAAATTATTTTTGTGATTTTAAACCATACCCAGCACGCATACTTAGGCACCAAGTGCCAACGTTCACCAAACGTGGCAGACAGTGCCTTGGAATGGAGTGGAATAGTTTAAAACCACAAAAGGAATAAAAATGAGGTTTTCATAAATATATTAAGAGATTTTAATAATTTTGGGGGGGCTTTTGATCAATAACCAATAAATATGTAGACAGTGCCACCATATGCATGCAATTCCTCTGTATGTACTGGTATGGTTTAATACACATAAGGTCAATCTTTATGACCTTCCGGTGCCCCACACGAGATTTTTCATCTCAAGTCGGGTCAAACGTTCACTTCAAAAATGTCAAATTTGCATACATTTGATCCAGGCAAATATTTAAATTTAAAAAAAAAAATAGTCAGTATGCAACTACAGTACTTGCAAGATATTAATGTAAGTAAACTTGACAATTAAGTGATCATTTGGCCCGAATTAAGATGAAAAATGTATTATGTGGTCTGAAAGATCACAGAAGGTTGAACCATAAGCTTGAAAAGCATAGAAGGGGATTCATGAACACCTTATGAGAATTCATTTTTTGTACGTAACCATTACTAGCACGTACGTCAAGGCTTCGTGTGCCGCACAATGCCTTCGTACGTGCCGCATCAAGAGCTGTAACTCCTCATTTGCTTAGAGGCTTGAAGGTTGGATGAAACCTTCCCCAACTTATGAAACTGAACTTTAAATTTCATTTTTTAATTTTTTTTATTTTATTTCATACTCTATTTTTTAATGTTCTTATTTGTGGGGTATTAAAATTCTTATTTTTTGTTTAGATGGAGTTTAAAAAAAAAATTATTTTCGATGTACTTTTCCTTTTAAAAATACTGCTAGTGTTATATATATTGTATGTATTTTTCGAATGTATCAACTACCTTGGATGTACTTTTCCTTTGTAAAAATACTGCTAGTAATGTTATATATATTCTGTATTTTTCGAAAGTATTACTTTCTATTTGATAGTGAAATTTTTTTTTCTCGAAAGTCAATTACTTTCTATTTGATAGTAAACAAATGTTATCGTAGCTTGAATTTTTTTTTTTCAAAGTAAAAAGTATGTAATCAAATTTATGAAGTAAAATACAGCACAGCTTAAAAGTTTGAATTTTATTGATGTGAAACCAATATTTTTTTTGACATGTGGCACTAATTACAAAGGACACGTGCCATTGATGACCAAGGTCACTCAGTACTAATTACCGAGGACCAGTGGCAATATTTACCAAAACCATATGGCACTTTTTACAAAGGCGAAATCTTATCGCTTTGAAAAAATACTTTAGTTACCCCTAAAATTAAATCATAGAAAACTTGTTCCAAGACTATAGAAAACGTTAAAAAAAACATGGACTACTCTAAACATGATATAAAATTCTCGAAAATAAAGTTGCCAAACACTGCTATATAATTAATTTTTTTTTTTTCCAACGAAAGACAATGAACAGCAGGATCTACACCCATATAAGGCACACCTACATGTCCCAACAACTACCTAAATATGCGTCCCTATACAAGAAACATCTTTATTTGCACTTGCTATTTTCATCTAAATAAATTTCATAGCTATTATGATCATTATTTATGAATTACATTATCTATTTTGACTAATTCTAATATCACATTAATAAAACTAATGATAATTAATGAAAATCTTACAAACTTGCTTACTTAATGTAAAGAAAATTTCAGTTATAATTAATGAAAATTTTACAAAATTCCTTTCTTAATGCAGAGAAAATTCATAATTAAAATACAGACCTCACTGAAATATACAAAAGAAATTTTCAGTGATAATTACTGAAAATCTCACAAACTTGCTTACTTAATGCAAAGAAAATTCGTAATACAAATACCACTACAGAAGAAAATTTCCGTTATAATTAAATTGTTGACTGAAGCCTAGTTCCTACCAAGGAAAATTTTCCTCTCAGAAGATTCACTCTCCAAAGTAAAAGCTTCATTTTCCTCCACTCCTTCAGGATTTGCTGCTGAATTGTCACAATTTTTTTTTTTTTTTTACCATTTACTCTGATATTGAATGCATGCATACTTCTCTCTACAAGGCTTAAAAATTTTGTTGCCTTCATATGCGATTACATATATCATCCACATACCTCACTATGAAACTTTCGTCATCACAAAATTTAGATATTTTACACACACCATGGTCATAGATATAGATCACAAAGTTTGGCTGACAGAACACATCCTTTAGGAACACTTTAACAAAATACACACTATCTTTATGAGCACAAACAAACTGGGTTTGTATTATATATATATATATATATATATATATATATATATATATATATATATATATATATATATATATATATATATATATATATATATATATATATATATATATATATATATATATATATATATATATATATATATATATATATATATCTGTAGTTCTGCCACTAGAACAAAACTACAGCTGAAAGGTTTTGCAAACTTAACTAAGACTGTCCAAGACAGCTGGATGTTAATTCTTCCTTCAGTTACAGGTCTTTTTCTATGCCTACATCAACACCGAATATTCTAGGATATTCGTTGCACATGTCTTATTGTCCCTTCACATCTGACAAGTCATACTACTCCCCATGTCTGTTTCTCTGTATGTTTTCTCCGTGCCCAAGCCCGATAAAGGTAGATTAATATGCGGTATATATATATATATATTTTTTTTTTTTGGCCCGTCCTGGTGTCACAATAATAAAAAATAAAAAATAATCTTACAAAATTTCCTACTTCATGAAAAGAATATTTCAGTGATAATAAAAATCTTACAAAATTACCTACTTAATGCAAAGAATATTTCAGTGATAATAATCTTACAAAATTGCCTACTTAATGCAAAGAATATTTCAGTGATAATCAATAATCTTACAAAATTGCCTACTTAATGCAAAGAATATTTCAGTGATAATTAATAAAAAAATCTTACAATATTGCCTACTTCATGATAATATTTCAGTGATAATGAAATTCTTACAGAATTGATTAGTTAATGCAAAGAATATTTCAGTGATAATGAAAATCTTACATAACTGATTAGTTAATGCAAAGAATATTCATAATTAAAATAAAAATACCTCACTGAAATATACAAAAGAAACATTATATACAACTACAGTATCGCTATTTCCTTTTACATTATGTTAATAGCCTTTATGATTAACTTTTTACTTGTTAAATATTATTCATGAATTACATTTGCAACTTTTTTTTTCCGGTTTTACGTCACGGACTCCCTTATCAACCAAGGGCTAGGACGGTTGCCTTCTTGCGAAGGACTTGTTTTGGCAAATGTAATCCTTACGCTGAGTGCATGCCTTTGCTAACCTCAGACCGTGACGGGGCGCGAACCCTCGACCTGACGCCTCAGAGTCGGAGACGCTACCGACTGAGCCACGGCGACTACTGAATTACATTTGCAACAAATTTACAAAACTTCAATATGAAATATAATTCCAGCACCACGTTAATTCAGAGAATGTGTATTAAACCATACCAGTACATACAGAGGAATTGCATGCATATGATGGCACTATCTCTACATATTTATTGGTTATGGTTCAACAGCCCAAAAAAAGATTTTAAAAAACTCGTAATATATTTATGAAAACCTCATTTTAATTCCTTTTGTGGTTTTAAGCTATTCCACCTCATACGAAGGCACCGTGTACCACACTTGGGGTACAGAGGCACTCAGTGCCTCGACATACGTGCTAGGTATGGTTTAAAATACAAAAACGATTTTCATCTTGCATTCAGTATATACATGAACACCTTATTTGACTCCTCAATAAACCGTTGATGAGATACATATTAACATAAATAGCGGATAAAAGACTTCATAGTATCTGTGTAGCAGCTAATACAATAATTGACAGTGTAGATATACATTATTAGGATAGCCCATTGGCCTAGTCAGGAATTTCATAAATAGCCTACATTGTATAATGTAGCCCAGATTTGTGCTATGTTATAGCACTTATATGGCTATGTTCTACAATATGACCACATCAAACCAGCTCTCAACAAACTTGGGTGGCTGCGGGCAGAAAACAAGGTCGCCTATGCTATCTACGTTTTTGTATACAAAACTTAGAACCATCATTATCCTAGCAGCCTATTTAATCTAAAAAAAGTCAGGGATATAATGGGAACCAACACAAGACAGAGCAGTGAGCTCTTTATTCAGAGAACAAACACAGTAACAGGTTCAAAGATGATCACTACTAAAGGTCCAACGCACTGGAATAATAATTCACGACGGAAAACTGGTGCCCCCGCAACATCCAGTGAAGATCCATATGCTCTTCATGTTCCTAGCTCCATAATCAGACTAGCAACAAACAACTACATGAAGTCTACTAAATATCATCAGTCAATACACTCCACCAAGACAACCGTGTAATAACTCTCTCTCACCTCCAAAACAGGAATTCATTTAAATTGTTTGATGTAAATTAATAATCCTCAACTGAACACATATGCTTTCCATTACCTTTTCAGTTTTGCACAACCTCACCTGCGGGCCAAAATTGGAAAGTCCGATCACCCTCAAGAGTGAATACCACCAACAATAACAAGATTTCACCCCACCTCCGCACCAAATAGGAAAACCCATTCGCCCGCAAGAGCGAATACCACCTACAATCAACAAAATCTTACCCCACCTGCGGGCCACAAGGGAAGGTCCGCTCACCCTCAAGGGAGAACATCAAAGAAAAAGAAAAAAAAACATTTTAAAAATTTATCCTACCTCGCAGTTTTCAAAGGTAAACTATAAAGTTTTCTTCTGGACAAATATTTGCTGCTCAAACAATAATTAAACTTAATGATTTAATTCACTTTCCCTGAACACTAACCTCTGTATGTAAACAGATATCGACTTCTCTGTTCTCTAAGTTTAGAATTAATTATTCTCGATGTAGGGAATTCAAATATGGTGATCATGCCGATAATATCAATCCTGTATCGAGTGATATTACTACTACTTTATTATTAATAATTGTTAACATTTTAATTAGTATGATTATTAATATTATAATTTTTATATGTATCTGTTAACTGAAGGTTATCATCATTTTCTAGGAAAGCTGCATTTAACTGTATGTATTACCCTTGCACTTATTAGTTAAATTACATGTCTACTTATAAGTTACTCTTAGTTTTGTAAACGAATACCAATTGCACAAAAATAAAAATAAATTTTCGCTTGTTTGTCTTTCTGATGTTACCAAGTAGCCATTTGGGCTATTTAGTAACTTCAAAAGAGGCTATGATATATAATGTAGCCCTAATAGGTGTGATGTTTTAATATAGCATTTATTTGGACTTATAATGTAGCCCTAGTAGGTGTGATGTTTTAATATAGCATTTATTTGGACTATTATACAATATAGGCTCTTTACGAACTTACTGACAAAGTCTATGGGCTATTTAAATATATCCCCCCAAAATCAGTACATATACTGTATACAGACCACACAATTATGGTACTATTAATTCTAAAGCAATTTACTAGAAAAATATTTCGATAATGCTAAGACAGTATTTATTTAAGACCTCATTTTAATATTCTAAGGGCTATTAAGCAACTATGTATTTCATCAGTACAATAATCTACTATTACAATACATACTAACTATTTAAATACTTTAACAAAATTTGTTTACTTGAAATTTCGTAAATTTAATTTAACATGATTGACAAAACTTATCTAAGAATTTTCAAAAGTCACTTTGCATGTTTCGGAAAACTTGTGTATCTAGCTTTTTTTTCTTCTGAAAATTACTTTATAATCATCGCAAAAATTAGGAATTTGAAACACTGGAAATGAAAAAAAGACTATTCTCAAGTTTTTGAACTTTAACTCCATGCAGTGACTTCAATAAAGGATATTTCTACAATTTCTTCCTGGGAGTTTCTGCTCTAAAAATAGAAAAAAATATAAGAATATATCTGGTGATTTTTATATCATACTTTTGATGAATATAGACTCCATAATCCCTTGGTCATAATCTTTCTGAATAACTTATTCGTTATTACTTTTATTTCTAAAAAAAATATAGACTATTTAATCCTCTGTTCTTCCAGGTTTCATTTTTTTAACTTGAGTCAATTATATATTTGCTCGATTTGTGAGACAACCAAGTTTTTTGCCCTAATCAAAATCCGAGCTGAAGACCTGACTTCATATTTAGCATTCATTTTTTGCTTTTGATAACTTAACAAGAGGCTACAACTATAAAGACTACTTGTCGTCATTTTTCACTTTCCCCGAAAGACAATATTGCTACGTTTACCACCTGGTCTCGGCCCAGGAAGTCCCAGCTCTAATCCTACAAGTAGGCTCCTACAGCTAAAATTCACCAGAGCCACTTGGGGTAGGACCTGTCAAGTCAGCAAATTCACTGAATACACCATTAAGTGTGGAAAGACAGCATCCTCTGTAGGTAAAAGACCGTGTAAAACATCAAAAGTAAAACACTGCTGCTCCAAATCCTTATTGCAAAACAGCTAATAACGGGTATTTGCAAAAGCACTTGTAATACGCCTCTGTGAAGAGGGCAACAATACTTACTCCAAATTCCCGTGTGTGTAAAAGTCGACTAAATGGGGAGGAGCGAGGGGACTGGGAATCCTCCTCCTTTGCATTTTCCTCAAACAGAGAGCCAATTTTTCATGCATAGACTTAGCCACCCCCTTATAGGGGGATTCTGGCTTAGGTATATAGAGATAATTGTAATACTAATCATGAATTGCTTACAACATTCAAAAGACTTAATACTCAAAAGATATTGGCAAAGAAATGATAAAATCTCTATTACATGAGTATGTTTGGTCTTCGATTTCATACATGTGATGACACACCAGCAAAATCTTTTAAATATTAATAAAATAAGAGTTTGAGCTAAATAGAAGACAGGAGCTTTGTCCAGTATTATTACTGTTATTATCGTGCATCAAGCAACAAACCTAGCTGGAACAACACAGGGCTATAAATCAGACGGTTCTAGAAGGAAAAGCAACTTAGCATTATATAAAATGGTTGAAAACAGAAATTTTATATACACACACACACACACACACACATATATATATATATATATATATATATATATATATATATATATATATATATATATATATATATATATATATATATATATATATATATATATATACAAAATTGCTTGGCAGGGACCGTGGTAATATGGTGGTTAGAATACCAGGAGACAGGGTTACAAGCACAGCGTTCTTAACCACAAGCACAATTAGGTAGTACTCTACTTGGGACATGACAGCAGTGATTGATCCCACCACGGGGCGTTAGGAATGGCATCCAGCCATAATTCCCGGCTTCACTCTTTTTTCATAGTCAAAATGGGAGCTAACAGTAACAGAACACATAAAAAATATGTAGAATGACTTCGTAAGTAACCTAAGCATATCGCGACCAAGTGTACTTTATTTCATAGTAGTTTAGCCTGGGAAGTCTTCCAAAAAAGATTTCAGCTTATCTATTTTGATGATGAAATTTATTCTGTAACCTTGATAGGAGGCAAAGCAAACCACCTCCTATATGGGCAGGTAACTGATATGCAAATTTGTTACTATTTGAGTGCTAGCCAATTAAGTGTCCATGTAAAGTGATTTTTGCCTTCCTATCTATCTACCTACCCACCCATCTAATAACCAACTTCATTAATGACATATAATGTACCTGCATAGTGATTGTTTATGCAATTTGCATGCTAGTGTTTACGGAGTCAGGACCTTTCCATTTATGACAGCACCTGTGAAAATAGTATTTTATTTCATTGTTCATATTATGCTCAAAAGTAGAAACTGCATCATCAAAGAATACTTTCAAGCAAAAGCGTTATGCATGAGTGTATTACAATGTGCATCTAAAAGCAATTGAAGTAGTAAGGAATATCGTTATTTGGTATTTATTCATACAACGTACTTGGTCTTAATATCCAAAGAATTTCTGGTCTCCTGTTGACAACTGTGACATACTTGTTTGCCAAGGCACTTGTTTGGCAATGTTACCAACTGAATGACAGTTCGGACTAACATAGATACGCCTCAGGAACAGACTCCAATTCCAAACCAATGTAATGGTTTTTGTGTTCTTATTGATATAATTGTTCTCAACATCCAGACATTAATGTACCTGAATATAAACAAGAATTGAGTGTTTAAAAGTCCAGAATTCCAGAACGTCCCCCCTTTTTTTTAATTAAATCATGTCAATTTGTTGTTTCAATAAACTACATCAGGCAATATTAGTTGCTGTTGTTTACCATTCTATGTCGCCATTAATCCCCATTATGGGAAGAAACACCAGCTGAAGCTGGGGAATTAAGACTGCATAGGAATCAATACAGGCACTGTAATAACTTTCCTCAGAAAAGGGTAGGCCACAAAATCAAGAAAAGCTAGTTTATGGACACGAGATGAAATGCGGTTCAAAACCGCTATTGCATTAAATTTAATAGCATTTATTTAAAGTAAGAGAATTAATACCATCAGAGAAACGTCCAGACCATGTTAAGGAAAGTATGCCTTGATCATCGTGTACACTGGAACTGTGCCTATTGGAGGCATCTTGCTGGTTGTAATGGAATGAAATACTCTGATAATTCTTCAAGGCCGGCATCACTTCTAATATACTTTTCCAACAAGTAATTGCAAGTTATATGGGGGGATGAGGTAGGCTCAGTGGTAGGGTATCGTGCCTTAATGCTCTTACAGTTCCAACTTACCTGTGCTAATCCCCATCACAGCGGAAATTGTGACAAAACGGTAAACAAAGAAATTATTGAAAGTTACTTGACAACCCTGAGAAACAGAGATGAAAGAAACCATCTTCATGGCCTGAGAGCCTTAATAAGCAACTTTGATATTTTACGACTTCTAGTTGTGTCATTTCATGATGATTCTATTCTCATTGCTCATGTTGTTATTCGCTTACTTATCAACTTTCCTTGAATACCAACACATGAGTTTATTTCATTGCTGAAATAATGAAATACTATATATATATATATATATATATATATATATATATATATATATATATATATATATATATATATATATATATATATATATATATATATATATATATATATATATAAAAGAGATAACACACATTCTACTAACTCTATTATACAGTGAGCAACAGGCATGAGACAAGCGTAGTGGCGGTGAGCACTTGACGTAAGCGGTATAAGAAGAGAGGGAGGCCCTATCTGCAAACGTAAAAAACAATTAACAAATGCAAGACTCAAAAACCAAATTTTTTCATTATGCAATGCCTGAATTACTGTAACAAAAACAAAATATAAAACACATTCTACTCACACTATATACAGTGACCAACAGGTATGGGACGAGCGTGGTGGCGGTGAGCACTTGACATAATCGGTATTAGAAGAGGAAAACAAACCTCTATCTGCAAACGTAAACAAAAAATAAATGCAAGACTAGAAAACAGAAATTTTTTCATTATGCAACGCCTGAATTGCTATAACAAAAATATATATAAAACACATTCTACTCACTCTATAGTACGGTGACCAACAAGTATGGGACGAGCGTGGTGGCGGCGAGCACGTGACTTAAGCGGTAGGAGAAGAGGAGAGGGAAGCGTTAGAACAAACCCCTAGCTGAAAAAAAGAAATAAAGATACAGTAACAAAAAAATTAAAGCATGACTAGAATTTATTTTTTTCATTGTGCAATATACAGTAATGATGTATATAAAAAATATTACACGCATTCTACTCACTCTATATACGGCGAGCAACAGACGTCGAGCGTGTTTAAGGCGAGCAGATGATATAAGCGGTAGGAGAATGAGGAGAAAAGGAGGAAGTGGAAGAGCCAACCCCTAGCTGCAAAAATAAAGATACCATTAAAAAAATGAAAAAAAAAACATTAGAAAACTCATCTTTTATAATTATGCAATGACTGAATATAATATTGTAGTATGGTATTAAAATCATAACATGAAAAAAAAACAAAAGATTACAAAGGTGTACTCACTCTTTGTACGATGGGCAACAGTCATACTGGGACGAGCGAGGTAGCATTGACAAGGTGATTAAATGGTAGGAGAGCGAGGTGTAGAAGAGGAGGAGGAATGGGGAGAGCTAACCCCTGGTTGTAGTTGGGGTTCATACTGCTCAGATGTGCTGGGCTGAGGGTCACCAATATCACTTTTTTTTTTTTTTTTTACTGAAAAGCATCAAGAGTTGCCTGCCATGCAATCCTCCTCTTTTCTTTTAAAATTTCGTTATAGCAGGAAATATCATGTATAACTTTTCTGGATGTCACGCCTGCACTCTATATTGGGATCGCTTTATCCAATATTTCCAAAGCACTCTCGATTAGGTGAAATTATTTCATGGGGCTTGCAGAAAGTGCTGCTGCCTCGATTTCCTCCCTCTCCCGACGTTGTCGTTCATCTTCCATGTCCTCGAAATCCTTGGCAGTCAATTCTTCCATGTGGGAAGCAAGAAGGGCATCCACATCAACGTCGGTGAATCCTATACGATGTGCGAGCTGAATGCACTCAAGTCTTGTCTTTGACAGCTGATCATTGAGGTCAAAACCTTCTCCCAGGCTTCATTTAAACATGCCTGTGTTACTTCAGACCAAGAATCCTTCACAAACCATATGGCGTGCTTGATATTAGATTCTTTCCAGTATTCCTTAACCGCAGTCTTCTTTATATCTAGCTCAGAGATATCGTTGGCCTCAGCGGCTCTCTCAAGGTCGCCCTTGCTGACGTCAGTCTTGCTGCTGAGATCTTTAAAAAGACTGCTTGAGATAGTGCGATTTCAGCATCTGCACTACCCCCTGGTCCATTGGTTGGAGTAGGGAAGTTGTATTTGGCAGCAGAAATACAACTTTGATGTTAGGATGAATATCAGCAATTGACAGAGGATGGGATGGAGCATTATCTAAAATTAGAAGAGTTTTCAAGGGTAAATCATGACTCTAGCAATAGACTAACTCGTTTGGGAGATGTGTCAAGAAATAATCTTTAAAAATACTCCCAGTCATCCATCCTTTCAGATTTGAATACCAGTGCACTGTTAGTAACTCTTTATAGTAACCCTTTAGAGCATGAGGATTTTTTGAATGGTAATCATTACCGGCTTCAGCTTCATGTCGCCCTCAGCGTTAGAACCAGTAAGTATGGTAAAGCGATCTTTTGCTGCCTTATATTCAGGAGCACGTTTTCCCTCTATGGAAATATACGTCCTTTCTGGCAAACGCTTCCAGAATAAACAGCTTCGTCCATATTGAAAATCTACCTGGACGCATATCCCCCTTCCTCTACGATGGCCTTTAGTTTGTCTGGAAATTACTTTGCCACATCCGTATCAGCTGATGCGCTTTTGCCTTGTAAGTTTCGGTTACAATAACCAAACCTACGTTGGAAATTAGAAAATAAACCAGAGCTAGCTGTAAAGGGTTTCACTTCTTTGCCTTCCACCTGGGATTTCAAAAGTTTGTAAATCTCACACGCTTTTTCCCCGACGATATTATACGGCAGGTTTCTTTGCTGTTTGTTCTTGATATTCATCCACATGCTTAGCAGTTTTTCCATTTTCTCCATAATATCCGCTCGAGTATAAGAAGATTTAGCCACAGTTAAGTTAACACCAACTTTGGCACATTTATTTATCTTGTCCGCATTATCACGGATAATGCGGCGTGCTTTCCGAGAGAGGCATCGCCCTTTTAATGGTGCCAGTACTCTCAACACGCTCATACCGGGCCAACACTAGAATCTTGACTTCAATGGTTATTGCCTTTCTGGCTCTTTTGGGAGTAGAAGCACTTCCACAGTCTTTTCCTGGGTATTTACTAGCCATGATAGTATACTATAATCTGCAAAATTTAAAAGAACTGAAAACACAAACACAGTAATAACAAGAGATATATCCACGCACTTAATGCTTATCCACATACACTTAATAGTTTTCCAATTTTCTCCATAATATCCGATCGAAAATATGAAAATTTCTTACCATTTTTTCCATAATATCCAATCGAGAATATGAAGACTTAGATGCAGTTAAACTAAAACCATCTTTTGCACTTTTATTTTTTCCGCATTTTCACAGATAGTGCATACGTACATTCACTGAGATGCATCTCTGGTTTAATGGAGACCGTACTCTCACCACTCTCATAACGGCCCAACCCTTGCAATTTTATTTCAAGAATTATTGTCATTTTTGCTCTTTTGGGAGTATAAGCACTTACACAGTCTTTTCCTGGGCATATAAGGGCCATGATAGTACAATATATAATCTTTAAAATATAAAAGAACTGAAAATACAAAATGTAACAATCACCGAGATGCATCGCTGGTTTAATGGTGACCATACTCTCACAACGGCCCAACCCTTGCAAGTTTATTTCAAGAATTATTGCCTTTCTCGCTCTTTTGGGAGTAGAGGTCATAGTCATAATTTTATTGCCAAATATTTAGAATACATACATGAAAAATATATACATTATATTCAGAGGCACTAGCCTGCTGAGCAAGAGCTCCTTGGCAGGCAGTTTAATAGACATTTCGCATAATTTAAAGTATGACGGCAATAGTTGACAAAAGCTCCAATATAGCAATCTCATACTTATCTTGTAATAAAACAAAACAGTAGCCTGACCTTAACCTGACTTAATGATACACAATACTGTATTAATTATTAATCAACAGCTGCTTGATTTTGCCTAGTAAATAAATGCTGTTTGAGTTTCTTTTTAAAGTTGTGCCAGTTATTGTTTTTAAATCTTCTGGTATTGCATTCCAACATTTTGGGCCAAAACAGTGAATAGAAAATTTGTACAAGGTTGTTCTCGGCTGTGGACATATCAAATTTATATTGTTACCTCTGGTTCCATGGTTGTGTTGAATAAATCTAAATAATTTTCTGTTATCATTAACATCACTATGTATAATAATAAGACAGAAATATTGTATCAAGTAATTAAATTTAAGCAAGTTTAGCTCCTTGAATAAAGAGGACGTTGAGTCATATTTTCCACTATATGTAATAGTTCTGATCAGTCTTTTCAGAGTTACAAATACATCCCTTACAATTGACGGCCAAGTACAACCCCAGATAGACAAACAGTATATAATACGAGGATAACACAGGGAATAGTATATGCTTTTTAAGGCCTCATTTGTTAGGTTACGGCGAATCTTATACAAAATTCCACACGTCTTGGACAGTTTTGAGCAGACAGATTGAATGTGATATTTCCAACTTAAATTTTCATCAATAATTACTCCCAAAAATTTCTTACAAGCAACCCTTTTAACTTCATACCAACTTGACCATTATTGTGTACTACAGATCTATTTTGAAATAAGATATAGTCAGTTTTGAAAACTTTTAGCTTTAATTAATTAACAGAGACCCAGTTGTTAATTTCTTCTAGTTCACTATTTAAAACAGAATGCAGGTGGTCAAGGTTATCATCATGCAAGAGAAGGTTGGTGTCATCTGCATAAAGAATATAATTGAATTTATTACTAGCTTTGGAAATATCATTTATATAAACTAAAAATTACAATGGGCCCAGTATTGATCCCTGTGGTACTCCCCTCTCAATAGTTTGCAACAAAGATGCTTTCCCATTACAATATACGACTTGTTTTCTATTTTTCAAGTAGCTCTTAAATAACTGTAACGGTGTTCCCCTAATACCCACACAAGTTAGTTTTTCTATTAGTATATCATGGTCTAATGAGTCAAATGCTTTGGACAAGTCTAGGAAAACCCCTGCAACAAAGTTTTTATTTTCCAAATTTTGATAAACATCACTTGTAAAGTTCATTATTGCTTTTTCAGTGGTCTTATTATTACGGAATCCGTATTGATTTTTTGGTAATAGGTTGAACTTTTCAAGGAATTCTTCAAGTCTGTGAACAATCGCTTTTTCAAACACTTTAATTAAGGACGGTAAGATTGATATAGGTCTATAGTTATTTTCATCATCTACAGTGCCTGACTTAAATATAGGCATTACTTTCGTACTTTTTAGTTTGTCTGGAAAACATCCTTGCTGAAAACAGATTGATTATGTGGGTAAGTGGGGTACCAATGTAATGGGCAGTGACCTGGAGTAGTTTTGATGGAATTTCATCATATCCCGACGCTGTATTTGGTTTTAAGGTTTTTATATATTTAGTGACTTCCTCCCTTCTTACAGGATACAAGTAAAACGAAAAGTCTGGTGGATTATTAAGAAACTGTCGGTGTGAGTTTTGTTGAACATTTTGTTGTTCCTGTGTTGGTTGTGCTATAGTTAAGAAATGATTATTAAAGATGTTAGTAGTGTGGTCATTATCGTTTTTTAATTTGATTTCCTTTTAATGATTAATTTGTTTTCGTCCCATTAGGCTGTTTATTGTATTCCAGGTGGACTTGCTGTTTCCTTGTTCCTTCTTAAGCTTATCCTGAAAATATCTATTTTTTGCAGCTCAGAGTAGTGTTACTAATTTGTTCCTGTAAGCTTTATATCTGGTTCCAAAAGACAAAGGCCATTTTGATGCAAGCCTTTCAAATCGGTGTTTTTCTTTGATACTATTTTTTAATCCTGCAGTTGTGTGTGAGCATCTGTTGTTTTTATTATTTACAGTCGATTTTCTTAGAGGAAAGCAGTCTAGGAATTTATCTCTAATTGTACAGTGAAATTTATTAAAAGCTTCATTTGCATTATTTAGGTCTATGATATGTTGCCATTTTTCATGTGATATATCTCTAGTAAATTTAGCTATGTTATCATCAGAGTAATGTCTTTTTTCTACATATGCATCAAATTTATGTTCTTCTTTTTTAAACTGGGAGTATACTGCGAAATGATCTGTTATGTCAGTGTACACTATGTAATTACTTATGTTGTCTTCAAGATTTGTGGTCCAGATATGATCGATTAGAGATGCACTATTTTCAGTTACTCTTGTAGGTTTAGTAGTTATTGGAAAGCAGCCACGTGAATATATTAGTTTATAAACTCAGTTACTCTTTGATCATGTATTTTAAACAAATCTAAGTTCCAATCACCGAATAAATAAATAGCTTTGTAATTTTTTCTTGCTGCAAAATCAAATACTTTCAGTAAAGCTTCAAGGAATTCAGGCATGTTCCCCTTTGGTGGTCTATATACAGATGCAAAGAAGCAATTTTCCTTACCGTTATGTACCTGTACACTAACACATTCAATGAATCGTTCCATTAAACTGCACTCCTTTATAACACTCGAGCTATACATATTAGCTACTCACATACATACACCTCCACCTTTCCTGTCTCTGTTCTGAGTGAACATATTGTACCCTGTTATATTATACAATGATTCAATATCATTATCCAGCCTAGTCTCCGAAAAACCCATTACATCACATATATTATTTTCTGCTAAACATTGATCAACAAATATTTGAAGATTATTTGCAAGACTTCTAATGTTCATGCACAAAACCGAAAATGCATTAGATTTATTTAAATTTGAATACAGTTCATTTAAGTATATATAAATTGAAAAAGTGTTGGTTGCGTTTCTCATATTATTCAAAAACAAACCTATTTCATTTTCAAGATCAAGTGGGTTAAATATCATCTTATCAAGCTCATTGATACATAAATAATTGGGAAGTACTTTGTCGTTGTTTGTTAGCCTTATTAGTTCATCGTCATTAATGGAATAGTTTGGGAAGTATCTATTTACAGCCATGGTGAAGAAATAAATTACACTACTTTTACATTACTGACTTACAAGCTACTATTTACTTCTACCAAATCTTACCGGATACTTCCGGCCATTTATTGGTTTAGGGTGCGTAACTCTCCCGCCCCCCCCACCCCCGCACCACCAATCCTGGTCAACTCCTCATCCACGCCACCCACAGCATCAGCCACTCTCGGTGTAGTATCGTTCTTTCACGATGAATTTCATATGTTTAAAGTAGGCAATTTTCCCTTCTGATCTAGCCTTTTTTAGTTGTGGCATCTGTGCAGATTTTATTGCGTGTGATGCGGCACACAGGTCATCATTAATATAGATCTTGGTGCCTTTCAACTTTTTGGCATTTCGCATGACTGTTTCTCTGTCACAGTAGTTAGAGAAACGAGCCACTATGGTGCAAGGTTTGTCATCATGAAGTGGTCCCACCCTGTGCGCCCTCTCCAACGTCATGCCTTCTAGCTGTAATTTATAGGCTATCAGGGCTGATACCATCGTCGTTGTTTGCTCCCAGGTCTCCCCATCGCGTTTCTCCTCTACACCGCTTAATCGGATGTGGTTTCTTCTGGAATAGTCTTCTTGGTAATTCAAGCGTTCTTCTAAGGTGGTTATCTGTTGATTTGCAGAATTTATTTGTTGAGATAGATTATCGATTGTTTCTTTGTCGTTACTCTTATCTTTCTCATGAATTTAATTAGTCGATTTGAGGTCATCAATTTCTCTCTGGCTGAACTCCCGGCTTGTCGTCAGGTCGGAAACAGTGGATTCAAGTGATTTTATCCTGTCACTAAGCTGTTTCACCATTACCTCCAAAGCATTCTTATAAGCATTTTCTTGAGATTCCAACAGTTTGGTAATAACAGTTGGATCCATTGTTGTTAAGCAGGGCCGCGGTGGACTCTCAGTGACGTCACAACACCAGTGCGCATGCGCAGAAGTCAGCCAACGGGTCAAGAAGGGATGTAGAGTAGGGATTCAAATCTTTCAAATATTTCACTTCAAAAAAATCAAGTTCAGCACTACTCACAACTCCTGCAAAACCCTCTAGAGAGTCACTGTGGTCTTAGATACCTTGCTTGTGTGATTTAACGTTCGTAGCAGGTCACGGTCTCTTGTTTATTCCTAAATATTGGAGAGCTCACGACTTGTAAACAGGCCATGATAGTACAATATATAGTCTTTAAAATATAGAAGAACTGAAAACACAAACACAGAACACGATATATATCCACACACTATACTGGGTAACGACACACTAAAGGACATGGAAGTATGGCGGGGAAGAGCCTCCGAGGCAGTTGCTTATATACTAAAATATTTATTATTTTTTGGAGGGTATTATTCGCGAGATTCGTATTTTTTTACTATTTTTTTTTTAGGGGCATTATTCCAATTTCGCGGATTATAAACACACTTAAAAAGCAAACTAGGTGTACTGTAAAACTACCTTTATCAAGCATTTACATGACATGAAGATCAAAAAAATTTTTATTACAAGCTTATACTTACAATCAAGGTCACCATGGGGCGTTAGGAAGCACGCCAAGCCTTACTTCCCCAACTCCAACCTTTCTGTGTCCACCCCTAAAGTGGAGATTAATAGTGACAAAATTGTAAAATACACTAAGTATGTAAGTGTAATTATAGAGTAACAAATTATATGAAAAGATTCTCAAAAAATCTCATAAAACGGAAACGAGTAAAATGATGACATTATAACTCGTTATTGGTTGATAGAGATGATATACGAGTTAACTTCGCCAAAATATCATCCAAGATAATGGGTTCTCTCAATCACTCGGGTATATTTCATAGTTACTCTACAAGGAATTTCTAGCATCTGTTAGTACAGCTTATTGGGACAGGTGGGTGTGGGGGTGCAAAGTAATGAAGCGAAGGGGGTAAATTCTATGGCTGTCGGGCCTCACGGCAGAAAACCACTGCCCACTTACCCCGTGAAAGACCCAAACAGGATGGTGGCAGGGGACAATGTGGCAAGCCTTTATCCCCAAGGAGATAAGAGCTATGATCGAGGTATATTTAGCTTATGGTGAATGTGTTCTTTGGCTCGGCTATCGCCCTTACATGGAAGACGGTGGCCATTTTATATAAACTACAACCTTTGGAAAGAAAAATTAAGTCATGGTTTTTATGGGCAAGTTTTTCTTTATATATTATGTTGATATCCTACTCCTACAGTGATTGTATGGGTATATTTCCGTATGTATGGGGTTGTGCTTACGTAGAATTTCCACTACAGTGTTCCCCCCCTTATCGTGGGGGTTCGGTTCCGGGACCCGGCACGAACCAGGAAAATCACGGAGTAGGATCAGCCTATATGTACATAGATATTTAAATTTATTTTTAAGTTTACACCGTATAAACTGTATAAACCCTCCCTGTACTGTTAACAAACCACCCTTTACTTCATAACAGCATGCAAGCGTAAATTTATATGACATACTCATGTACATAGGTATTTTACAATTATTTTTACGTTTACTGTATAAAACCTCCCTGCACTGTTAAAAAACCACCCTTTACTTTATAAATAACGGCATGCAACGTAAATTTATATGTACGTGATAGGTAAACTTACCTTATCTGTTATGGCTAACATTTTCCTTTGCCGCTTAGGCTCACTACAAGAAGCCTTAGAAGATGAAGGATGCTCGGGAGGCATTGCAAAGATTAAAATATGCGAGTAAAAAAATCACAAGCAAAACATATTAATAATAATAAGCGCAACGTGAACGGCGCACACGAGTGAGGCCAGACAATGGAAGATGGTGGAAGCCTTTGTCCGCAACGCTGATAGCGGTATCGTATTTTACATGTTGCAATACTGTTGGTACTTATGTTTTTTTACCGTTTTATTTTTCTTAGGCTAAGAAATACGTTTTTTTATCAATAAAATCATGAAACTACTGGAAATATAAATATATATGCTAGCTCACGTAGCTGCGACCCCAATACATTGTACGCTATCGAACACTATTTCGCATGATGCAATACTGTGAGTTATACTGTACGTACGTACATCATTCAGTTATTAGTACTATGTATATTAATTTAAAATTCATTGACTTATTTGATGATTGTACAAAATCTATTGTATTTATTCATTGTAATTTAGGCCAAATATTCCTTTTGTAAAGATTATACTTTTGAAAAGAGGTGGTCAATAAACGTATCTAAACTTATGTTTTTTACTATTTTTTTACTGTTTTATTATTCGTAGGCTGGGAAATTAATATTTTTTATCAATTAGATAATGAAATTTTTTTTTCCAATAAAAAAATGAAAATACTGAATTTTTTTTTTTATATTTTAATATTTTTGCATATACCCAAATAATAAAATAATAATTTGCCAAAAAAAAAAAAAAAAAACCTTGGTACAGTGAAAACGCGAACCAAGAAAAGCGATACAGGGGGGGGAACACTGTACTTGAAAACACCTATGAAAATATATGTCTTAGATTTAATTACTAATGCTACGCTGTTTTATCTAACATGTACATATTTATATAAATCTTTTATGCAACCAGTCATTACCATTATATAAAAGGTATATATAGCACTCAGTGGTATATGTATGTATAAAGACTACACTAAGTATACATAATAAATATTTTGAAATTAATTTGCGCTCATTTATATGCATTTTTACATCTCATATAATCTTGTTTTGAATATTAAATATAACTCATTAAGGTTTATTTAAGTATTAAATACATCGACGTCTCTCTACAATATCTCGCTGCAACCGCTTTGGTAGCTTAGATGTGATAAAAGGATATCTGTGATCCAGGATCAAAGAAACAATGTGTCACTAAAGACCTCTGCGTCTCATTCTTAGTGACAGTATCTTGGGCTGTAGATAAAGCAGAAGAATAATTAGTATTAGTACACTGGATACTCAAAACAAACTTGTCCAATTCCGCACCTACACTAGCTCCTCTATATCCCATTGAAAGCTAGACGAATAAACAAGAAACTACCAGTATATGATGCCATTTAACTTGCAGACGAGGAGGCTATAAATATACAGGTCGAAAACGCTTAAACAGACAGTACTGTTTACCAGTGAAATCTAAGAAAGCTAATCGAAACACATATATATACTGTATATGTATATATATAAATGGCCTGTACTCATCTAGCAGGAGACGATGCTGTAGAATGTTGGGGATAATACTGCCATCTAATCAAAAGGCAGATATGGTAACAAAAGCCTCACTAAATTACTATAACTTATTTTGATCTATTGCATCCTGACCTTCCTTATCGTTCTTGGGCGGGGGAGGGGAAAAATAGCCTCTCGGACTCTAAATAAAATTCCATAGTCTGAGCAAATGAATGTTGGAATGTAGAGTTCATGCCAAGATTAAAAAATACATACAGAATGAAACTAAAATTAATATGTACAAAGAATTAAACTAAGGGTAAACATACATAAATAAACTGCACAGAAGACAAAAAGACTTAATAAGCAACCGCTAAACTAAAATACCGGAGGTAATTTTGATTCCTATTCGATAAATATGTCACTAATAGTGACATATGTCTAATTCCATGATATGCAGCTCTAAATGCAGTTATTTGCATTATTTTATCGACTTCTATATGAGTTGTTTTCTTTTAGATTAGTGCATCTGCTGAAAATATCAAGAAAATGTTAATATTGCAACACATCAGACCAAAATGCTCTCACAAAACTAACACGTCATCCTTCCAGGGACGTTGGTTGGTAACTGAGTACAAATACTAATGACTCCAATTTTCTCTCTCTCTGAGATATTGAACTAGTGAATGACCTCTTTCCTTATTATTCAAAAATACATGATAAGAAAAGTGGTAAGAGACTCCTCCTCCTCCTCTTTCCTCATCTTTTCCTCCTGTCATAGTGCCCAAACAGAGTACAAATAAAATTGGATATAAAAAAAGATTATAATTCATTTATAGAATTTTTATTTACAAAAAAATGACGGACAACAATGAGCAATACATCAACTAGATTAAATTATATTTAAAAAATCTATTTAGGAATTATTTGTGGAATATATCTCCAAAACCACTTTCTACACGAATATGGAAATATCAAAACATTGCTTAATAAAGAATATTTATATATGTATTTGTTTTGGTACACAAACCTATAAAAGTATATATATATATATATATATATATATATATATATATATATATATATATATATATATATATATATATATATATATATTATGTAGAATAACGCCAATGATGAGTTCGTATGAGCGATAAGCAATAACGGTAATACCGAAAGACAGCACGAACCAAAACACCAAAATACCAAACTGGCCGGTAAACAAAGCATAAACGTCACCAATAACACAACCTCTCTGCACAACGACTGGATCTCCATTCCCCTCACTCACCACCAACAACTCTCTGCCATACATAAACTACCAAACTGATTTTAGACTTGCTAAACTACACGCCCCCCTGATCTCGAGATCATACAACACACCAAGTTGTGTAGAAGTACAAACAAAATTGTTTAAAAACAAAAAATCCTCAAACCAACAAAAACCAAGACAATCTATGACTGATATAATTAAAAAAAAAAAAACTAACGTATACAAATTTACAACAGAATTATCTCACTTGCCATAAAGTCATCCAACTCAGAAACATAGTCATCCAACCAGGCAGGTCGCCGTCTTGTTCGCCTGGAATGTGAATATGTTAAATTAGGCACATCATCAGATGAACTATCTCCACTTTGCTGCCAATCTTCATTTAGTATCCTAAACCTATCCTCCTCTTCCGATTCCAAAGACGAAGACTGAGGAGTAATTATTTTCCTAACGTTGAGTATGTAACGTGGCATGCCATCTACACACACAGATTTTGGAGGAGATACCAGTAATGTAGCCTTTCTTCCATTTAGTTGTACACTGTGTGTTTGGTGGTGTCACCCAGACTTCCTCACCTATTCTCACCGAAGAAGACCCATCTTTATCAATCTCTGGCTTAATCATTGGATGCCTCCATTCATATTTAAATATAAGATGCTGTGGCACCGAATTTTATTCCTAACCTGACCTTGGAGTCATATTGTACCAGAACACTGCTTCTATTTGTGATAGGTGCCCCCTCTCAGCAATAGCTTTCACAGTACGATGATGTGTCTCTACTATACCATTACCCCTAGGCCGGTATGCAGCTCTAAACATTCCTACAGTATTCCATC
>JAXCGZ010012072.1:5000-35000 GCA_037179515.1 Halocaridina rubra
TACCAATAATGTACATTCATGCATGTGGTAAATATGAGATTACTCTAAAATGAAAATTAGTGAAAGTACTACAACAACAAAGACTAGTTCTACTACTGCTACTATTACTGTTAATACTACTACTACTACTACTATTATTATTATTACCAATAATTATAATTATAATAATAATATATCTAAATACATAGCCATTTTTCCCCTTATTAGAGGAGTGGTTTAGTCAGGGCAAAATACACACTCTATGAGAAGAGAATATACAGAGTAGGAATTACCAGTCTCCTCGTTTCGCCCAATTTACTCGATTCCTACAACACGCAGGGGAACATGGAGGATGTATTTTAGCCCCCCTCTCTAATTGGGCATAACATTAGTAATAATGATAATAATAATAATAATAATAATAATAATAATAATAATAATAATAATAATAATAATAATAATAATAATAATAATAATAATAATAATAATAATAATAATAATAATAATAATAATAATAATAATAATAATAATAATAATAATAATAAGAATAAGAATAAGAATAATAATAATAATAAAAATAATAATAATAATAAAAATAATAATAATAATGATAACAATAATAATAATAATGATAATACCAAGACGAAGGAAAAGAAAAAGTTAAAGGACAAGGCACAAAAGAGGTAATGTCGCACAAAGGAAAACGACAGACAGAAAAAAACAGTCAAAGTACAGAGGACCCAGAGATATTGAGAACTAGGCCCTGAGATGACAATAGATTTGCTTTTTGAAGGAAGATAGGTCATAAGAATTAGAAAAGACAGAAGAAGGTAGAGAGTTCCAGAGTCTGGAAGTAGATGAGAAGAAGCAGTTGTTGCACCGACCAATCCGCTAGCTACAAATCTCCACACAGTACCTGTGAGATGATGCTGCTTGTTGAGTGTTACTTGGCCTCGGCAGTGGTGGAAGGATGCAACTCGCCATCTCATCAGAGCAGCGATGAAAGTAGTAGAGATAAAAAAGAGAAAGGGAAGATACCTTACGGTGAAGAGAGAGAGAATCTAGATTAGAAGTAAAAGAAGGATCATCTATGAGTCTGACTGCCTTAGATTCAAGCCTATCAAGGAGATAAGTATAAGAAGAAACACCCCAGATGTGTGGGCAGTATTCTAAGTAATGACGGATAAGACATTTATCAATTTTAAGTAACTGTAAAAGGATAAGTAATGACAAAAAGAAAAAAAAAATTGGATGTAGATTTTGAAATTTGGATTATGTTATTCCTCCAAGACAAGTTAGAGGCTATATGGATTTATAATATGTTGAGAGAATTAAGAGGGTAAGTTTTAGTTTCGAAGACAATAGGGCTATCAGGAGACGAAGAGGATAAAGAGATAGCCAGAAACTGTGTCATGGGGGCATTGAAATTTACTAAATTTTGAGTGCCCATCACAGATACTCTCTGCAAATCGGAGATGAGAGTAGAAGGAGTGATATGAGACTGATTATGAGTAACAGATGAAGGTTGCAAAGAAAAGACAGAGAAAAAGTGAAGAGTAGAATTATCAGCAAAGGAATGAAGAACAGAGAGAGATGGAAATTGTGGAAAATCATTGAAGAAGAGAAGGCACAGATTAGGTGAAAGAACAGAGCCTTGTGGAACACCACTGGTAACAGAAAAAAAGCTAGATGTCATACCATCAACTACAACAGATATAGGAACACTGGAAATCAGAGAACAGACAGAAGGGGTAAAGCCATAGGCAGGGAGTTTGGCCAACAGAGCCTTGTGCCAGACTCTGTCAAAAGCCTTGGAGATATCAAGGGTGATGACAAAAGATTCCCCATAGTTCCTCAGGGAGGATGACCATACATGAATAAGATTGGACAGGAGATCACCAGTGGATATTGCTTTGCTGAAGCTGTAGTGGTGATCAGAGATAAGTGATTTAGATTCAAGGTGTTTCAAGAAGTGAGCATTGAGCAATGTTTCAAAAACTTTAGCAATAAATAAGGTTAGGGCAATAGGTCGGTAGTTTGAAGGAATAGAGCGGTGACCCTTCTCAGGGATAGCTTGAGTTACAGAAATTTTTGGAGAGGATTTTGGCTAAGGACCAGAAGTATTTGTCAGTGGGAGAGGAGTTAAGATCATCAACTTTCCTTCTTATAAAGGAAGCCTGAGCCTTTTGAATCTGAGCAGTACTGTGATTTCTAGCTACAATAAAAGCAGAGCAACTTAAATTGGAAGGAGAGGCTTGCTAAGATCGGTGCGCCCTATTCCTGGTCTGGATGGTTATGGAGGAGGCACAATCAAATCAAAAGTTAGGAGAAGAGAAAGATTTTGTAGAAGAGGGGATGTACGGATCCATTCCCATGGTCATGATCTCGGCAACTTTTAGAGCTACCTGATCAGGGTTGCGGGACCGAAAGCAGTAGTCATATCATGGGAAGTCAAAGAGGAAGTTACGCAAATTTTCATGTTGGGTACGCTCAAAGTGCCAAAGGCGGTGCTGAGTAGGAGGGATTGGTGGAGGAGGAGAAAAAATGGAGGAGATTAAGATTATAGAGTTGTCAGATTTACCAAGAGGGGAAAGCATAGAATGTTAGTAGTTTTTAAGGGTTAGAAGTAAAAAATAGCTTAAGACTGTTTGCTGCATGTTCACGATGATCAGGAACACGAGTAGGATGTTTGATAATTTGCTCCAGATCATGAGTAACAGAGAAAGCAAGGGCCCCACTCCCTCCCATATCGGTGTGAGAAGAATGTAGCCACTCACTGTGGTGGACATTGAAGTCTCCAATGTAGAGAACTTCAGCATGTGGGTAAGAAGATATCAAGGACTCATGGCAAGAGGACAGATATTCAAAGAAAGTAACAAACTCGGTGGAATTTGGAGAACAGTAGCAGAAGCAAAGGAAAATAGCGGTAGTGAAGTTCAATATAAAAGTCATGACATGTATCTTTGAACATAGTAGCTTTCGTCCTCTCAGTCAATCATATCTGGTATACTTTTACAAATCTTTTAGTCGGTACTTTAGGGATGTCCTTCAGAGGAGGGTGGTGAAAAGTGTGATTCTCTGAAATAATATTTTGTCCAATCCTCGTGGCAGTAATGTCTAAATTTCTGTAAATATGACACAGGGTGTTAACGTGATAGTCTCTTAAGGGAAAGCAGATTATGACAGGGTGGAATGGAATGTATGATGAGGGTAAGCTTTGGAATATGAAGCAGATATGATGAAATGGATATCTTATCCTTTGGTAGAATATTTGCCGGAACTGGTAGTTAATGAAGCTCAACAGACTTGGGAGGCAGCTTAGTTATTAAGAATATTAGTCTTTAATATTTATTGCCTTGGTGTTTACTAATTCCTCTCTGACATTAAAAAAAAAAAGCCGCAAGATGGGTTCACTTAATAAAATTACATCCCAATTCTCAACGCACTCACCTGCCAAGTTCATGTGGAAATCACCCTCTTAGAAAATTTATATTATAACTGCATTTACATGAACTCAGAGAGCGAGGCATGGTTTTTATCCTTATCTCAAGTGCTATAATGTACTACTACTACTACTACTACTACTACTACTACTACTACTACTACTACTACTACTACTACTACTACTACTACTACTACTACTACTACTACTACTACTACTACTACTACTACTACTACTACTACTACTACTACTACTACTACTACTACTACTACTACTACTACTACTACTACTACTACTACTACTACTACTACTACTACTACTACTACTTCTGATGCTGCTGTCTTTTGCAAGGTAGAAAAGATCCAAATATCCTAGTCTTGTTGGTAAAGTATGCAGCTCCCTCTCATTATCAGTACATATGTGTCCTCTTGACAGAGCTGGAATGAATTCTTATTTACTGCTTTTTTTGAAGTGGTGTTAGTTGGTTGTCAACCTATGATATTATATTTAATATATGAATATTTATTGATGTATCACACTAAATGCGAAGACAGTTTATTCCGTATGGGGCTCTCTTTTTGTTGGTGTTGATGCTGGTGCTACTATTACTACCAATACAAATATTGATACTGTCTATACTCTTGCTACTACTACTACTAAATTTATAAATATTACTTCTACTGCCATTCTTAAATACTTCTAACACTCTTTATTATGAATTATATATTATATTATAATATCTCTGCAGAAGATATTACTGATTTTAGATAACTTTGTTAAAAACATGTTATCCAGTGAATTAAAATCTAAAACTCGTATGGCATATGTTCGAAGCTTCTAGTGCTGCTTTTGCGAACTAGATATACTTGGAATTAAAAAGGGAATTGGTAATTCAACTTAAGAAGTACTTGCAAGCTCAGCAGGTCCAAGGAGTACATCATAGATCGTATTTATGAATGAAGACTTATTTAGATATGAGCTGAATTTTTTGTTCCGTAGCTTTTAAAGACTTTGTTAAATTTTTCAATCTGATTTTAAATTTGCTAGATTTGTATAAGGAACACAATGGCAATCTCCTATTATGCTCTACTAATATAATTGCCTACGAAATTTCGCTTCTCAGATGAGCCTGTTTACTTTACAATACGTAAGTAATATTTAATGATAAATATTTTTCAGAAAATGAGTATTATACATACTGTAATAGTGAATTAGTATTCGTCAGATAGTAAGATATTTACATTTTACATGTTTGAATTGCTGGTGAAAACAATAAAATAACTCTTGCGTTGAAAGGGAGTTTATTTACTAGCAAACTCTAGTTACATCGTTAGTTATGCTGTTTGCTTACGGTAAACAATTGTGTTAATATGGAACAGAACTGAATTATAACTCAGTTTCAATAGCAATATATCAAAATTTATATGAAATTTGCAGATTTTATGTTTTTTAAATTTTTATATCAAAATGATACATCAAGACCAGATGCATCGTTGATAATATTTAAATATAATTGTATAAACGATAAAGTAATCATTTACTCAATGAAATAATTCTAATTCAATTATATATTTTGATCTTATTTATGTTCTTAGGTTCCTTTCACTTTTTCTATCTTTTTACGAATATAGATCCATTGTTAGGTTTTATTGCATTTATTCTTGATTGAAGAATATTTCATTCTCAAAAAAATTCTTCATCCATAATATTAAATGCCTCTCAGTACCTTTTAACCTATCGTCTTTGGATATCTCTAGCATGTTGGGTCAAGGCTTGACCTTCATCTCAACAGCAATTGAAATCCAATACAGAATTAATTACATCTAGCTTTGTAATTAAATAACTTTTGTCCACTCAGTCGGTCAATTCTGTCACGCTTTTACAGTTCCTTTAGTAGGTACTTTTGAGATATCCTTCAAATGAACTCTTTGAATAGCGTCATTATCTAATTTTTTTTTTATATCCTCCAAGCAGTAAAGTCTAAATTTATGACATAAAAAGGAGCCAGATGAACTCTCCTATTAAAGTTGTACCCTGATTCTCAAACACATTTACCTGGAGGTTCCAGGTAAGACACCCTCGAACATCAACAATAATTTGACTTTATTTACAAGTAAGCAGAGACAGGAAAATTTTCCTTATCCTTATCTCAAGTACTCTAAAGCTCTTGAAATATCCTCATGATCCGGGCATCGGTCTTTTTCCACCAATGGGATAGAGAGAGAGAGAGAGAGAGAGAGAGAGAGAGAGAGAGAGAGAGAGAGAGAGAGAGAGAGAGAGAGAGAGAGAGAGAGAGAGAGAGAGAGAGAGAGCCATAAGATTACTTAGCCAATATAGGACCAAACCATTGTCACAAACATATTTCCTCATCCCCTTCTAAAAAACTATTTTTTTTAAACGCTCTGTAGGCATTTATTAACGATACAATTGTTAATTATATTTTACTAATTAGTTAAATACTAACTGATTAATTTAAGGGCAATGGTGTACATCCAAAAAAATTAAATCCTTTCAGAATTTGTGAGAATTGAGCTCAGGTAAAAGGTTGGTGAAAGGAGTATTTGCAATTACCTGAAAGATGGTTTTATCATGCAGGCAGCACATGACTGCATGCAATATGGAAAGATGTTATGCAAGTCTAAATTTATGTAATACTTTTCTAGCTGCAACTTTCATATGTAGAGGATATACACAAGTATGCACACAGTGTTCTGATCAATACACAGATGTTACTTATATTTGCAATAGGAATACCTAAAACTGGTAGCATGGAGATACTTTATTTTTAAGCTTGAGTTCATGATAAAATATAGCAAAGGCTCACATTCAGAGCCGCGTTGAAGTGAGTCTAGAATACAACTAACTCGCTGCAGCCAGAGTCTCTCTTATAAATATGTGATATTTTCTGCGGGACATTCAAACTGTTTTGTGGGTAGCACCTCATGCGTAATGGCAGGATATCTTTGGTCATGGTATATTGGCTCATGAGTGCTACATTTAAATCCTATAGGGCTTCTGGCTGCTAGATCACCTTGTAACAATCTTGCTGTCTGGAAGACGGTTTTTCTCATTCATAGTACTAAGTACTCCTTCCACATAAACGCTTGAGTTGGAAAGAATACCCTAAAATTAACCCTCTCCTCTTTCATTTGTCAAAAAGGAAATATGACAAAAGGTCTCTTTCCTACTACCCATTATTGGAGAGAACATATAATCTTAGAAAAAAAATTTCAATATTTACAGCAGTCGAGGAAAAAATAAAATGAAACAAGTCAGTCCAATACAATTAGACTTCATGACCTTGTAAAATTATTCCAGTATTTATGAAAATCCACGAGAGTCACAGAATGTAAGTTACAGTATCATAGCTGTAAATATTTAACGAGCAATATCATTGTTATTATCTGAAAATGAATCAGTATTCGTAGAGATTCCGTGATGGAATATCAGATGAAGAAATATTACATTCAAATCATCTTTAAAAGAAGCACAATACACATACTAAATCAACAAAAGACCATAAGAGTAACATCAATATGATATATTTGCATGAGGATACATTTAAAAATAACAACGTCTATGACTGAATTTTTAACTCCCATACACTAATATTGTTTTAGAATTCCTTGTGACGTGTATTTTGAATTTTTTTTTTTTTTGGTTTTGCAAATTCTCACATAACAGCTATAAAAGCTACTTTCTGTTTTTGAAATGTGGAAACAAGAGGAAATATTGTTTCTCTGGCCGGCAAGTTATGGTATGTAATGCTATCTTATATGATGCATCAGTTAATTTAAGCAAAAACTTTAGGAGAGTATGGGAGCCTCTCTACTGGAGAAGACTGTTGCAGATACATATAGTCATGAAAATATTTTAATAAAATGAAGTTTTCTATCTTGCAAATAATTGCAATACATGCACACCTTGCAGTATCAGCAGTATCCTACTACCTACCAGTGTTATTGCTGATACTTGCACACATTAATGCTGCCACCTCTGCTGGTGCTAGCTTTTTTGTCTCGATTCATGTTGACTTTATTTGCTTTACCCATTTAAATACTGCCACGTGATTTTGCATACAAAACGACATTAATATATTTCATGTTGAATTTTAAAGTTCAGTTAACGACTATATCTTGAAGAAGGCAAAATTGACAGCCACATTTGCAAGCAAAAATGATTTGTTTACTCTGCCACTAGGATGCACTGATCAGTGAACAAGGCTTAAAAATATTTACTGTAGACGTAATTGAAATCGATAGCATAGTGCTGATTAATTTTAAGCCAAGTTGGAGAAAATATATTACGGTTGGGCATGTCCACCACATAATGGACATAAGCGTAAAATATCACTTAATTGCTACAACTAGCGCCTTCAAAAATAATATGACATTTGGGCTTGAGTTGGAATCTGAGTTGCAGGAAGCGCAACTAGGTTAAACCGCAAACTTGTGGGGCCGAGTACTCGTCTGCGCCACCGTTTTTGTGTGACCTTTTTGGCTCCATGAATGGCGCCTTTACTGAATAGAGAATTGGTGGATTAAGATTAACCTTATCTAACCTAACCTAACCTAACCCAATCTAATCTAGCCTAACGAAAGAAAGAATATATTAATAAATTCTAAGAGAAATGAATATAAAGGAAATTATAAAACATGTAACACGCAAAGACAATTATCAAGATAGGTTTCGATTCACAGAAGATACCTCCACACCACAACTGACCTGAACTGAACTGTGCCAAAAGGGCAACATCAAAGCAGTTTAGCGATTGAAGCAGTGGCACCAAAATGGTGGCATCAAATATTTCCATTCCTCAGCTAACCTCCTAGCTCGTCGCTTGGGTGTAGCACTTCATATGCAATTTGTTGTTTGGCCACATGGAAATATCTTTGTGATCCGAGCATCGGTCATTTCCCACCAACGGGATGGAATAGAATAAAAAAAGAAAGAGAGAGAGAGAAAGAGAGAGAGAGAGAGAGAGAGAGAGAGAGAGAGATTATTTTATTATTTTATTAATTTATTGCACCAAGGCGTCAGACATTACATGAGTTCATACAAATAATGCTTCAAATGGATACACAACCAAGAATTGGACATGGTTTACAGGGAGGTGTACATATTGATAAAACATTGCTGCATACTAACACACAACTCACGGTATGGCAGCACAGAGTACATTATATGCAAAAGTAAAGTTCAGAGAAACGCAGAATGCACAAACAGAATTATACAGCAACATACAGAAAATATATGTATAATTCAATATAATTAATGGCCACCAAAGTGAGGATAACGAGCAAGAATAACATCAAGGTTGTCATCATTAAGTAAAAATGAGCAGATCTGTATTAAGTTCTGACCTCGTGGTAAAACATCTCTCACTGTGGGGCACTGAAGACAATAGTGGTCAAGAGTGTTAGCATTAGGACGGTCGCATAATTTACAGGAGGTGTACTGTGGCATATCTAGAGTCTGGGAGACCTGCCATAAAGGCCGATACCCCATTCTGAGCTGAGCACTTACTACATTGTTTTTACGCACCATTAACCCGCGTCTGCGATACTTGTAGCGACTGTGAAGAAAGTGATCATGGTGCTGTATGGACACACTGTTGGCCCTCTCCGTGTTCCTGCGCTGGACCGTCATGGCAAACCCAGCTGAGTAGATGATGTTACGTAGGCATCGGAGGGAGGGCTCAGCGTCCACAGCATGCCCATCCAGCATGCAGGCCGCCTTGGCAAGACGATCCGCTGTGTCGTTGCCAGTCAGCCCAATGTAGGATGGAGTCCATACAAATGACACAACAAGAGAAGCATCCCGAGCAGCCGCAAGGTGACATAGTATATCTCCCACAGCACGGCCACAGATAGATCTTGGCGAGGATAGGGCTTGTAGGGCCGATTGGGAGTCACAAATTATTACCCCATTCACTCGTCGTCGAACAAGGAGAGTCACGGCATCCAAGATGGCATTCAGTTCACAGTAGGTGGAGCTCGACGAGGTGGGTAGTCTACGGCCAATCCATGAATCAGCCGGCACAGGCAGCTCCATGGTGGGGGAAAACACAGCACATGCCGCCCTCCCATCTGCTTGCACAGAACCATCAACATAGACGTGGTGCGCTGCAGGGACAGACGTGGATACATCAGCGATAGTCTCCAGAGCTAACTGTCTCTGCAAGGGGGGATAGACATCCTTCGAGGTCGGTGTATATGTGACAGCAGGGAGGGGGACACGCCAGGGTGGTAAATCTGGGACAGCCGCCTGCACTGGCAGGTCGATGTCAAGGCCACAGAGAATGTCACTCACCACTCTGATAAGGTTATGACCTCCTGCTCGAAGTGGGAGCCTGGGTGCGTCTGGATCCAGGGACGTCCTCATGACAGCAGAGAAGTACGGAGCAAGAAAGGGGTAGTGAAGACACTTAACAGTAAAATAGGACACATTGGCATAAATCCTCTCCACAAGAGGGGGCAAGTTGAGCTCCAACTGCATACTCACAATACGGGTAGAGAGAGAACATCCCAAGATAAATCTCATGACTCGATTCTGGAACTTTTCAAGTGGCTTGAGAGCTGGTCTAGGAAGTTGACACAAGGCAGGAGATAGATAATCAACCACTGACCGAAGTAGTAGGATGTAGAGGGTCCTCGCCACTGGGATGGAGACTCCTGCAGCATTGTTGGCAAGCCACTTGACAGGTGCAAAGCGGGGCTCCAGACGGTCAAGAAGGCTCTTCACAAAGGGATGAATTCGTTGACGTGCAGGTATAGCTGGGGTGATCCAGACTGGTGCACCTAAATACGTGTACTGTGTGCAGTGAGGGATGACATTACCACCCATGGCGAATGCGGGCAGTGCTCTGCAGTTGCGTGAAGTAAAAATCCTGCTTTTTTCTGGGGAGATAATAAGGCCACAGGAGGTAGCAGACACGTAAAAATCATGGAGCATGTGCTGAAGGTCGTGAGTTGAGGTCGTGTGGATGCATATGTCGTCCGCATTGCAGGTAACTGTAGTACCGGGGATGACAGGAAGGAGGGAGAGTAGACGATGCATAAGGATATTGAATAGAAAAGGACTTAGCACACCCCCCTGAGGAGTACCCAGTTCAAACCGTTCATAGGACCTATACGACCCTTTAAAAAGGACACTTGATGTTCTGTTGCAGAGATATCCCCGTATCCATTTCAGTATGTTCCCCCGAACTCCAAAGTCCACCAGCTGGTCAAGAATAATTTACTTGTTGGCTATATCGAAGGCAGATTTGAGGTCCAGGAAGGCGACAGAGAGAGAGAGAGAGAGAGAGAGAGAGAGAGAGGAGAGAGAGAGAGAGAGAGAGAGAGAGAGAGAGAGAGAGCCATAAGATTATTTAGCCAATAGAGAACCAAACCATTGTCACAAACATATTTCCTCGTCCCCTTCTAATAAACTATTTTTTTTAAACACTTTGTAGGAGTTTAGTAACAGTACGATTATTATTTATATTTTACTAATTAGTGCTATACTAATTGATCAATTTACGAACAATGGTGAATTATCTTAATATATCATTCAGGAATAGTGGCTTATCAGGAGAAGGAAATAAAATTAAATGCATTCCCTTTATGTATTGTGGTAGTCATGTATGAGTTCACACATTTCATATTTTTCCTTCTCTATTTCAACTTTTTATATATATATGGCCGTGGTATCGTTTCAAAATAAATTAAATAGTTTTATCTGAATATTAAAGCCAATTAAAGTGAGTGTTTAATTCTCTCCTTACAGATTAGATATAAAATTTCAAAATATAGAAACCTTGTAGTATTTTTGAAGTGACTATTTCTCATAGACCCTTATCCTTATTGATCTAAAGAAGCTGGTTATGATTATTGTATTCAGGTGTGCAATGCCTGTAATACATGAAAGGCAAATCTCGTGATTTGCTTTTCCACTTTCTGTCTATTAGTCTCATTTCGTCCATCTCCTACACTTGATAGTCTTTCCAACATATATTGAAGACCGGTGATGCTAGTTTTATTTAGGTTTTATAAATGTTTTTACTCGGAATTTACTGGTACTCGTAGAAGTTAGATAAAATATTTGATATTGTAGGTCAGAGTTTGTCGTACTATATTTCTCTTCGCATGCTTAGGTTATTAATTATATTAGATCGCTTGTCATTATTTCTCCAATTTCATTTTGAAAACAGCGAATTATTTTGCAGAACTAAGATATTTGCCTCTAGAGAAGGCCAAGCTTATGAACATATAATGCTATAACTTTTACTTACACTCATAATAGTGTATTCACTATTCTAGCTAAGTTTCCAGGAGTTTGCTACCATATAATGGACACCGCCGCCTAAAATATATCTGGGTAATTGATGGCGGGAGCCATCATGAGTACTGTGTAAGTGGTTCCCTCATGCAACAATGAAACCCAAATGTGGGATCTAGCCCGGTAGACACCGGATTGGTTATTAGATTAGAATGAATGAAGTTTGCATTCCCAGACTCTTCGTATTAAGGTCTAGTACTTGCCAAATAATTACCTGGAAAGTTGGAAAGATATTGTTGAAATTAGATTAATAGGAAGAATTATAAGTCATTTATTCTTTATACCACTTTATGCAAAAAATTACAGAGCACCTCGATCAAATGGAGTAAACAAATAATATATAAGTGAAAATATATATTAATGAATACACAATATTAAATACGTAAAGATATTAAGTACACAATTAGTCAATATTCCTATATGTAATATAATCTTGCAATCTCACCAATTATAGTGGACGTTACTGTATGTTCATGTTAAGGGAAATGTCCTATAGCGCCTTTGAGGATTTGGTTAAGGTAGCAGTGCTGTTTAACTGTTTCAATACAAAAAATAATACACATCATGGATATTATTCATAGTCTCTTTATCAAGGTCTTTGTACTTGTCTCTTCAAATTTTCCCACTCCTGTGTGGAGCCAGTAAGATTTGCTTAACTTCCTAAACTCATTTCCACTGAACACATCATTCTAGTCTAAGCTCTCGATTCCCTTAACTTGATTAGCATATCATATCCAGCTCTTTTTGAGTCTTATATTTGTTTAATGCACATTTACAACTGCATATTTATTTCTTCTTATAAAACTGATAAAAAAACTATATGGTATCAATCTGTATTCTATTTAGGTATCTGTATCACACCTTCTGAATGTTTTCAATTTGATTTCTCATTTTCCATGATCCAGTTTTAGGAAAACGTCAACATCAGAGATATATATAAAACTAGTTTACACGCCTTCAATACACATTCATATAAAGATATAAAGCCGGCATGAATCTTTGGAGACAAATAATTATATTTTTTTCTCAGTAAACCTTTATGGTTTTTCTCCATACGTTTTGTCGAAGGAGATTCATGCTTGCATTATGGTATATACATTATGTTATATACTGTTCTATCAAAGGATCACTATAATGTAGCATATAGATGATGACTGTCAAGATATTCCCAAATTCCAAAAGTTTACATTTTACTGATAGAATGTAACACACCAAAAGATTTAGGAGAGCATTGTTCCATCAACAAATATAAACAGCTATAATTCCTCTCCCCAAATGTCTCTTGTAAGTGTATTATTCTAGCAATATATTTAGATGATTCCAACTATATCTTATTTCCTAAATTTATGCTTACTTCCCCAGTGTTTTGCACTTGATTTTATTTCACCTTTAACTGAGAAATAGAAAAAAAAATCCTTTAGCTTCGTTATCATCAACCTCTTTTGTTTTGCATATTTTTTTCATATACTATATTTCAAATTCTTCTTCAGGCGACATCTTAGATTTTGTGTTTTGATGTAGGCTAAATGAATCTATTTAGCAATTATAGTACTATATGCCCTATATTGGTGTTAGAATTGAAAGCTTAAGATGATATTTGTTATATTAACTTTCGCGAAATCCTAAATGTATATTAAGCTACACCATATATGTTTGAAAGAGATTAAGACTCCCGGATCCATTATTATGATATATAATTCATTGTTATTAACATAAATATTTTTATCATAACCTATTATTATTATCATTATTATTATTATTACTATTATTATTAATATTATTATTATTATTATTATTATTATTGGATAGATTCGGTTTTACGTCACGAACTCCCTTTTCTACTAAGGGCTAGGACGGTTGCCTTCTTACAAAGGACTTGTTTTGGCAGATGTAATATTATTATTATTATTGTTATTATTATTATTATTATTATTATTATTATTATTATTATTATTATTATTATTATTATTATTATTATTATTACTATTATTATTATTATATTATTATTATTATTATTATTATTATTATTATTATTATTATTATTATTATTATTATTATTATTATTATTATTATTATTATTATGCTGAAATATATCATTCAAGCAATTGAAAGCATTCTTTCTAAGTATGTCATAAGCTTTAATTTCCACAAAACTGCAATTGCAAAATACCATAATTTAACAGGAGAAGCGAGAGAAGAAGAAATGTGCTAAAAGTGAATGAATTGTGTAAGAAAGAAAAACTGTGAGTATATGGCTAGTGTGAGAAATCTGTGAAGAATAGTGAAAGGGAAAGTGGAGGTGGGAGTGAAAGAACAATGGGGCTCTGAAGTGTGCCGAGGCAGTGTGCGGAAGGAGGCTAACTGGTGGAAGTAAAAGGAAAGATAGTGAATGGTGGAATGAAAAGGTGAGTGCAGTAGTGGCTGAAAAGAAGCAGGCTTATTAGGTATGGTTGCAGGTAGGTAATGTAGAGACATATGAAAGCTAATGTGCAAAGAGGAGGTTAGCAAAGTCTGTGGTGAGGGAGGCAAAGAGAGAAGCTGATGTAAGGTGGGGCAGATGGTTGTCTGAGAATTTTGAAAGGAATAAAAGGATTTTTGGAAGGATGTGAAAAGAGTGAGGAAAGATGAATGTGGTAGGTAGGAGAGGGTGAAAGGAGCAGATGGGCAATTGCTAAGTGGATGAAATAAAGGTGAGAGAGAGATGGGCATAATATTTCATGAACCTGCTGAATGAGAAAGCTGATAGAGAGGCAGAGATTGTGGCTGTGTCAAGTGATGGAGAGTGCCAATATTAGGAGATGAGAATGATAGAGATATAACAAAAGAGGAGGTACGTTTGGCATTGAGAGCAACGAAAGCAGGTAAAGCAGCAGGGCTAGATGGGTGACATGTAGAATGGATGGTTAGGTTGTTGAATATATGCTTCAGGAAGAGGAGGGTCCCAGTTGATTCTAGGAGTGCATGCGTACTTCCACTTTGCAAAGGGAAGGGGGATAAGTATTAGTGTATTAGTTTTAGGGGAATTGGTTTGTTGAGTGCAGTTGGTAAGGTTTATGGGAGAGTGCTATTCGTGAGAATTTGGAAAGATACTGAGAGATTGATTGGGGAAGAACAGTATGGGTTCAGGAGAGAAATAGGAAGTGTGAATCAGGTGTTTGTGGTAAGACAGCTGTGTGAAAAGTACTTGGAGAAAGATAGGGACACTTTCTGGTCCCTTTTGGATTTAGAGAAAGCGTATGACAGAGTAGATAGAGAGGGGTTCTGGTGGGTGTTGAAAGTGTATGGAATAAGATTAAGTTTGTTGAATGCGGTGATGAGTTTCTACATGAATAGTAAAGCATGCGTGAGAGTTGGGAATGGCATGAGTGATTGGTTTAAGGTGAATGTTAGGTCATGTCAAGGTTGTGTAATATTGCCATAGATGTTTAATGCATATATGGCTAGAGTGGTGAGGGAAGTAAATGAAAGAGTATTAGACAGAGGATTAGAACTAGTGGGTGAGGAGGGAAGGTTATGGAAATTGAGTTAGTTCCTATTTATGGATGATACTGTACTGGTGGCTGATACTGACACTGATTTAAATCATTTGGTGACTGAGTTTAATAGTGTGTGTGAGAAAAGGAACTTGCTGGGGAATATTGGTAAAAGTAAAGTCATGAGATGCACAAGGAGTGTTAATGTTGGCAGATTGAATCCAGGATTGAATGGAGAGTTGCTTGAAGAAGTTGAGAGCTTTAAGTATCTAGGGTTGCATGTATCAAGGATAGTACAAGTTGCTGTAGAGGTAAATCACACAGTGAAGGGAGCAAGTAAATGTCAATTGGGTTGAAAAGTGTAATGAAAAATGTATATTTGGGAATGAATGCAAAGAGATAGATATATGAAGGTGTGATTGTGCTGACAGAATTGCATGGAGCAGAGACTTGGAATTAAAGAGAGAATGAAAGAAAGAAGTTGAATGTTATGGAGATGAGGTGTTTGAGAGACATGATTGGTGTATCTAGAATAGATAGAGTAAGAATTGATGATGTTAGGCAGAGAACGGGTGTTGGAATGAAGCTGTCAGATATGTTAGATCAGAGAGTGTTGAAATGGTTTGGACATATGGAAAGGATGAGTGATGAGTGAATAGTTAAGAAGTGTGGAGTGTAAAATTAATTGGAGTTAGGTCAAGAGGGAGACCTAGAATGAGATGGATAGAGAGCGTGAAAAGAGCACTGAATGCACGTTTAATGTCAGTGGAACAGGAAAGAGTGCATGCAAGAGATAGGAATTAGTGGAAGAAGACTGTACATATGTAACGCGGTTCAAAGGGATTACTCGCACCTACTAACCCAGTGATCTTTGGTGGACGGGTGTGAGGGGAGTTGCCATTTGTTGAAGCAGTGGGGGTAAGCCAGCTGCGTCTGTCGGTTATCATTGTATAATATCCTTGCCTGCCTACCTTGTGGGTGACCCAAGCAGGGTGGAAGGGGAGGTAAACGTGGCAATCCTTTAACCCAAAGGAGCTGAGAGGAGTGGTTAAGGTGTGTGTGTGGATCGTGGTAACTGTGCATTTCTTTGAGGCATGTGTATATGTATGTATGTATAATTTGCATAGTCTCTCATCTCCAGAACCTGTCATATGATCATCATGTTTAGTAAGTACACTTTTAATTGAGAGAAGCCAATTGATGATTGCGCAAAGTGTCCATGTATAGGTTCATATATATGAGAAGCTTAGAATTTGCACGATGTTGGTTCTTTATTCACTAACAATTTTGCATGAGCACAGAACTTGTGTGTGTGTGTGTGTGTGTATGCGTGTGTGTGTGTGTGTGTGTGTGTGTGTGTGTGTGTGTGTGTGTGTGTGTGTGTGTGTGTGTGTGTGTGTGTGTGTGTGTGTGTGTGTGTGTGTTATTACCTAATTGTGTTTACGGGAAAGAGCCCAAAACTCTTATCTTCCCGTCTCCTGATCAGTTCCGTTTTCTACTTAGTGATACTTATCATACTTGTCCTTAAAACTATGGATTGAGATAGCATTAACTATATCCTCGCTTAGCGAATTCCAATTATCAACTACTCTTACACTGAAAAAGTATTTCCTTACATCCTGCAAAGAAGATTGTTTACGAAGCTTCAAACTTTGACAGCTAGTTCTAGAGCATGCCATATAAAAAATAACGATCCCTATCCACTCTATCATAACCATGAAGGAATTTAAAAACTGTCACCACATCCCCCCTCAATCTTCTAGCTTCGAGTGATGGTAAGTCTAATTCCCTCAGCATCTCATCATAACTGATATTACATATTTCTGGCACCAGTTTCGTGGCATGTCTTTGAGCTTTTTCAAGCTTAGCTAGGTGCTTTTTCAAGTGCGGATTCAAAAAGGGGCCTGCATTTTCGAGTTTTGGCCTCACATAAGTTACATAAATATTTCTGGACATTTCCTTGTCTATGTGCCTGAAGGCTACCCTTACATTTGATAATAATGCATATGCTGCCCTTACTATGCCATTTATATGTAATTCTGGAGACAAATCTGCCATTATGTTTACTCTTCGATCTCTCTCATTTTCTGTCTCTTGAAGAGTTACTCCAGCCACCGAGTAGTCAAGCCTGGGCCTTCTTACACTTGTACCCATTCTCATTACTTTACATTTTGAAGTTCTGAATTTCATTAGCCACTTTTCTGACCACTCATGCAGACTATTTAGATCTTCCCGAAGTTCTCTACCATTGTTCTCATTTCCTACTTACTTCACAATCTTTGTATCATTTGCAAAACATATTCATGAATGAATTTACAGACTCTGGTAGGTCATTTACATACACAAGGAACAAAAGTGGCCCTAAAACTGAACCCTGTGGAACTCCACTACTATCTCTTCTCCATGCAGACAATGAGTGTCTTACTCTAACCCTCTGTTCCCTTCTTTCTAAGTAAGTTTTTATCCATTCCAAGACATTTCCTCCTATTCTAGTCATTGCTTGCAGCTTCCTAATAAGTCTCCCATGTGGAACAGTGTCAAACGCTTTCTGGAAGTCTAGGAATATGCAATCTGCCCAGCCCTCTCTTTCCTGTAAGATTCAGCTTACCTCATCATAAAATTCTAATAAGTTTGTTACTGTTGATCTACCCTCTCTGAAGCCATGTTGCCTCACTGACAAAAAGTTGAAGGATTCCAAGTGAAGAGAGATATGTTTTCTTAGTAGTTTCTCCATAACTTTGCAAACTATGCTGGTCAAGGAAACTGGCATAGTTCAGAGCAGTATCCCTCCTTCCCTTTTTGAAGATAGGAATCACGTTTGCTTGTTTCCAGTATCTTTGAATCTCCCCCGACTCCAGTAACTTTTTAAATATGATACTTAGTGCCACTGATATTGAGTTTGCGCATTTTTTAAGTACATGAGAGGATATGTCATCAGGACCTGTAGCTTTATGAACATCTAACTCCATCAGCATTTTGCATACCTCTGTGGCTGTAAGGTTGATGTTCTCTAATACCGGCCATGGAGCTTCTATCTTTGCAATCTGAGGGGGTGGGGTATTTTCTACTGTAAATACTGACTGAAACTCCTTGTTCAATTCTTTGCAGATCTCTTCATCCGTCTCAGTGATGCTTCCATCCACTCTCTTTAGCCTTAAAACCTGTTCTTTTACCTTCAGTTTTCCTCTGATGAAGCTGGGGAAAAGCTTGGGATTTTCTTAGCATTCCTGGTGTTGTCCCTCTCATAGTCTCTCTCTGCCTCTTTTATTTTACTTGCTCTTTTGTTGGTTTGCCAGGTATTTATGTTTTTTCTACTCCTATACCTTTTCCAGCATTTGTCTCTCCACTCCTTAGCTCTTTTACACTCAATATCGAACCATTTCTCTCTAGCATGAATTACACCTACTTTGGTGACAAGTATGCAGCAATCTGCTGTCTTCCCATATTTCTCACAAAAGATGTCATACATTTCTTGTACAGATTTGTTGTAAAATAAGGTTCTCCAGTCAATAACTGCAAAAAGCTCATTCATTTTGATGTAATCTTCTTTCGGATAGTTCCTCCTCATATCCTCAGTGCCTCTACTCTCAGGCATAATATCTTCAATTATATACTCCATAAACAACACACAGTGGTCACTCTTTCCAATTGGTGGTTCATACTCAATTTTTTCAATATCCAACACATTATCTGTGAATACTAGGTCAAGTAGTGATGGCTCATCCCCACCCCTGGCCCTCGTTGGCTCCATTACATGTTGGTGTAGGAGATTCCCTTGTACGCAATCTAGGAATCTTGCCCCGAATGATTCCTCATCACTGTGTGGGTCAAGATTTATACAATCTATCTCTTTATGATTAAAATCTCCCATAATCAAAATCCTAAATTTTCTCTCCCGTGCCATGTTAACAACTGAGTTTATGACTTCAATGGTACCTATATCAAATCAAATCAAATCAAATCAAAACATTTATTTCCATTTTGTACAATGGTTATTCAACATTAATAGTAACTTATAGGTAGACATGTAATTAAACTAATAAATAAGAGGGTTAGTCATATAGTTAAATTAAATGTAGCTTTCATAGAAAATAATAATGCTGTAATAAAAATGTTAACAATAATGTTAATAATAAAGTAGTAAGTATGCCACTAGATACAGGATCGTTATTATCGGCATCATTTCCATATTTGTTTCCTTACAATGAGAATAATGAGTTCTTAATGAGCAGCAACTATTTGTCCAAAAGAAAACTATATAGTTTGCCTTTGAAAGCTGTGAAGGAGGATGCATTTTTAAGATGCTTTGGAATATTATTCCAGAGTGTTGGCCCTTTGATAGTGATCATCTTTGAACCTGCTTCTGTGTTTGTTCTGTGAATAAAGAGCTCACTGCTCTGTCTTGTGTTGGTTCCCCTTATATCCCTGACTGTTTTTAAATCAAATAGCCAGCTAGGATAATGATGGTCCTAAATTTTGAATACAAAAACATAAATAGCATAAGCGACCTTATTTTCTGCCCGCAGCCAACCAAGTTTATAGAGAGCTGGTGTGATGTGGTCATATTTTCTTATTCCTCCCAGGGCAACTCGGGCTGCAAAATTAATAAGCTTCTGTATTCTGTTTATCTGAGTCTTAGTGGTAGCTCCCCAAACAGTTGTGCAGTAATTAATGTGACTTAGGGCTAGAGATTCAACAACAGTTATTCGAGTGGTAGTCTCAAAATTGTCTTTTATACGTGATAATTACATTAATGTTCCTGTAACCTTTTTGCATACTTTATCTATGTGGGAATCAAACGACATGTGGTTATCAAAGTGAATTCCTAGGTTTTTTACTGTTTTGCTAGGTGTGATAATATTGTCGCAAAAATTAATTGTTGTGTTTTCTGGAATTTGTGCTATGTGGAACCTTGAACCAATAAATATGCACTGTGTTTTACTTTCGTTAATTAACAGCCCAATTTCTTGGAAATAGGTTTTAATTTTTGACAGAGTGTTTTCTGCTCTTAAAGTTAGCTCTGGGAGATTATTAATATCACCACTAAGGAGTAGTTGAGTGTCATCTGCATATTGTACGACTAGACAGTCAGAAATGAAAGAATATAGAGCATTTACGTAAATGGAGAAGAGGATAGGACCAAGTACTGATCCCTGTGGAACACCAAATGATAAATTTTTTGGCACAGAGATAATGTTGTTAAGACGTAGGGACTGTTTACGATTAGATAGATACTCGCTAAACCAGCTTGGATCAATATTTAAGTAAATACATTTACTTAAAAGAATTTCATGGTTTACACTGTCGAAGGCTTTTGATAAGTCTAATAAAATTAGCAAAGATATTTTTTTCATATCTATATTATTATATATACTATTCGTAACTTTAAGCAGTGCAGTTTCCGTCGAGAGTTTTGGTCTGAAACCATGTTGGCTAATCGTTAGTAGACTATTTGATTCTAAATATGACATAAGTTGGCATGCAACAATTTTTTCTAATATTCTAGAGAAAATGGGTAGCAGGGAAATGGGACGATAATTTGTCACATCTTCTCTGTCCCCCTTTTTATGCAGAGGTATTACATGTGATATTTTCCAAGAGTCAGGAAACTTTTTAGTAACAATGGAAGTGTTCATAATAGTTAGAATATAGGATGCAATCATGGGTAGAGCATCTTTGATGAACTGAAATGGTATACCATCTGAACCATAAGAGCCAGAGTTTCTTAGGCTCTTTAGGGTAAGAATTAGGGTAGCACAATCTATAGGATTTATCTTGAAGTACTCTCTTGTGTTTTCATTGGAAGAATTGTCATTTAAGCAATTACTCATATTCACTGAGTTGATGTTTTCTTGAGTTTTTTCATATGTATTTTTGCCAACGTTAGCAAAATAGTTATTAAAGTTATCTGCTTTGTCTTTCAACTCCGTAATATTTTCATAACTTTCTGAGGTACTCTTTTCATTTGGTATCATGCTTCTTATCACTTTCCATGTTGCTGCTGTATCATGTCTAGAGTAATTAAATTGTTTTTTGTAAAAGTCTTTTTTACTTACACTGATGAGAGATCTGACACGTTTCTTTTCTGTTTTATAACGTTCTCGGAGAGTCATATCATATCTATTAATTTTTAGCTGTTTTTGTATTTGATTTCTGATTTGCATTGCCTCTTTGATGTCATTAGTTTGCCAGGGGGCTGAGGGGCGGGTTATTTTTCCTGTTACAATGGGTGCACAACTATCTAAGCATTCAAAGAAGACTTTTGTTAAAATCTCAACCTGCAAATCGACGTTATCTGTGTATTTAATTCTATTAAGTGCATTTGTGTTGTTGATTAATGTTTCACAAAAGATATCAGGGGAGTAATTTTTTAGACACCGGAATGTCTTGAGGAGAGGCTTCCTTTTCGGCTTGTTTATGTTTAGCATAGCAATGTTCAGCTCGTGGTCTGCAATTGGGCAGGGAACTACGTCCCAATAGGGTATACTTTCCACTTTATTTGTTATTATCAGATCTATAAGAGTCCTAGAATTAGGGGTTATGCGGGTCGGTTTTGTCACTATTTGTGTTAACTTCACAGTGTTGATCACCCTTTTCATTTTGTTATCTGCTGAGAGCAAGTCATCATTAAAATCATCAAGTATGTATATGGGTTTATGACGCACACAGATATTTCTGAATGTTTCTAGCAGATGATTGAATGAACTGGTAGGTGCTTTAGGGTGACGGTAAACACACCCTACAATGAAAGATGGAAGTTTCTGATACTGCACAGTGATTCATAAATCTTCGAGCTCCTCAGTTTTTTCTAAACCTGTGGTTATTTCTGATGCACTAAGATAATTTCTAACATAAATACAAACCCCACCCCCTCGGCCATGGTCATTGCGAAATATTTTAAACTCTGGGATATTCACATATTTATTTTCAGTTGTAGGAGGAAGCCAAGTTTCACTTACACAGAGGATGTCTATGTTGTAGTCTATTTTTAGCATTATTATTTCCTCAAAATGAGCAAGCAGGGACTGAGCGTTCACATGTACTAATGTTACATTCTTACCATGTTTCGTTGGGGTGGTATCCATAGTCATAGTTGTAGTTTCGACTGTGTGATTCTGCTGGGAATCATAACCTTCTAGCCTATTCTGGTTCCTTGGTGGGTTATATACAACAGTTATTATAATGCTCTCTGACCCAGTATTTATGCGAGCAACAAGAAATTCCTTGAGCTCACTTTCTATAAGCAGTGCTATCCCTCCACCAGTCCTCTCAGATCTTTCAACCCTTAATATTCTGAAGCCCTTAGGAAAAAACTTTGACACTGTTTATGTCCTCACTCAACTTAGTCTCTGTAATTGCTACTATATCTGCCTTACTGTTGTGAATCCTATCTTATAATTCTACTGCCTTACCAGCTAATCCATCAGCATTTGTGTATAACAATCTTAATGAGGCCCCATCCCCTGATCTTCTGTCATTATCTTCTTTATCTCCCCTTTGTCTGGAAGAACACTGAAATGAATTTTTTTCTTCTCTTCATCATTTCTTTCCTCATTTAACCTTCTTGCCTCTTGCAACAAGTTTTTTATCTTTCCCATCTCTTCCTGTGTTCTGTAACGTCTAATGAACACTTTTAGTGTGTGTGTGTTTGTGTGTGTGATTACCTAATTGTGATTACCTAATTGTGTTTACGGGAAAGAGCCCAAAGCTCGTATCTTCCCGTCTCCTGATCGGTTCCATTTTTAGACTTAGTGATACTTATCATACCTGTCCTTAAAACTATGGATTGAGGTAGCATTAACTACCTCCTCGCTTAGCGAATTCCAATTATCAACTACTCTTACACTGAAAAAGTATTTCCTTACATCCTGCAAACAAGTTTTCTTCCGAAGCTTCAAACTATGACCTCTAGTTCTAGAGCCAGCCATATCGAAATATCGATCCCTATCCACTCTATCATAACCATGAAGGAATTTAAAGACTGTCACCATATCCCCCCTTACTCTTCTAGCTTCGAGTGATGGCAAGTCTAATTCCCTCAGCCTCTCATCATAACCGAGATTGCGTATTTCTGGCACCAGTTTTGTGGCATGTCTTTGAACTTTTTCAAGCTTAGCTATGTGCTTTTTCAAGTGCGGATTCCAAAAGGGGGCTGCATATTCGAGTTTTGGCCTCACATAGGTTACATAAATATTTCTGAACTTTTCCTTGTCCATGTGCCTGAAGGATACCCTTACATTTGATAAGAATGCATATGCTGCCCTTACTACGCCATTTATATGTATTTCTGGAGACAAATCTGCCAATATGTTTACTCCTAGATCTCTCTCATTTTCTGTCTCCTGAAGTTGTACTCCAGCCACCGAGTAGTCAAGCTTGGGCCTTCTTGCACTTGTACCCATTCTCATTACCTTACATTTTGAGGTATTGAATTTCATTAGCCACTTTTCTGACCACTCATGCAGATTATTTAGATCCTCCTGAAGTTCACTACCATTGTTCTCGTTTTTTACTTTCTTCACAATCTTTGCATCATCTGCAAACATATTCATGAATGAATTTACAGACTCTGGTAGGTCATTAACATATACAAGGAACAAAAGTGGCCCTAAAACTGAACCCTGTGGAACTCTACTACTAACTCTTCTCCATTCAGACACTGAGTGTCTTACTCTAACCCTCTGTTCCCTTCCTTCTAAGTAAGTTTTTATCCATTCCAAGACATTTCCACCTATTCTAGCCATTGATTGCAGCTTCCTAATCAGTCTCCCATGTGGAACAGTGTCAAACGCTTTCTGGAAGTCTAGGAATATGCAATCTGCCCAGCCCTCTCTTTCCTGTAAGATTTGGCTTACCTCATCATAAAATTCTAATAAGTTTGTTACTGTTGATCTTCCTTCTCTGAAGCCATGTTGCCTCACTGACAAAAAGTTGAAGGATTCCAAGTGAAGAGAGATATGTTTCCTTAGTAGTTTCTCCATAACTTTGCAAACTATGCTGGTCAAGGAAACTGGTCTATAGTTCAGAGCCGTATCCCTCCTTCCCTTTTTGAAGATAGGTATCACATTTGCTTGTTTCCAGCATCTTGGAATCTCCCCCGACTCCAATGACTCCTTAAATATGATACTTAGTGCCACTGATATTGTGTTTGCGCATTTGTGTATGTGTGTGTCTGTGTCTCTTTCTCATCCTCCCGATACATTATTGCATCCCCGTAGTCATGCTGTTATAAAGAAAAGGTAGTTTCATTCCTTATAATGTAAAGTCCGTCAGCATGACTAATTCATTGAGTACATCAGGAGATGCACCATTCCAACTCTGGCAGCGTATCTTTTTTAATCATTTAAGCTTCGATAATAATGCTAAGATGAAACAAATTATATTGGCTGAGAGAAATATCATGATATAGTAGATAAGGCCAATAAAATTTGCCTCATTCTATAATACTGGAATAATTAGCATTTTTATCGTATTGACTATCAAACTGATGGAAAAGACTTTTTTTTTTGGGGGGGACAGATAATTTAGGCCTCAATAAATAAAAACAAAAAGAAATTAATGGTTCAGTAATTTTTAATTCACTTATCTTAAGCTTCTATTATTTGTGAGAAAACTTCATGACGCCTTCATCAAGCAAGGATGATTAACCTAAATTATGATAATTAGTGTTTCTGCCTCTGATGGATCTCAGAGAGAGAGAGAGAGAGAGAGAGAGAGAGAGAGAGAGAGAGAGAGAGAGAGAGAGAGAGAGAGAGAGAGAGAGAGAGAGAGAGAGAGAGAGAGAGAGAGAGCCATAAGATTACTTAACCAAAATAACACCAGACCGTTGTCACAGGTAAACTTCAGAGTAAACTGTCTTTTTGAATTATGTTTTCTTTCAAAGATTCATTTTACAATGTCAGACGCTATTCATTTTACAAAGAAGCCATTGTCCTTTGGTGTTATTTTTGAGCTAGAGAGTGAAATAGCAAGGAAATCGAAAAAACTAGTGAGATCGCGACAAATAGATACATTAATAAATAAATCAATTGGTAAACATATAAATAAATAAATAAATAGATAAGAAATACATAAATATTATTTTATATCACTAAGCATTTATTCGCGATTTTTTTACAAAAAATCAACAACAAATTTCGAAAGATGGTTTTGATCTTTCCCATCTCTTCCTATGTTCTGTATCGTCTAATGAACACTTCTTTGAATTCTTGAAGGTCTTTTAGACTTTTTTTTCTCAAAAAAATTTCCCTACATGTTTCCCCTCTCTCAAAGGTTACTTTTGTTGGTCTCGGCTTTCCTTCCCTCGAATATTTACCTGGTTGGTGTATGTTTACAATATCCTCAGGACCACAAACTACTCCAAGCTTTCTTATCAGGTCTACAACCCTAGCTTTATTTTCTTCAAGTCTCCCCTGCCATGTTGGCTCCTGGGATTCACTTATGCCTGAGATTACCACTGTCTTCTCCTTATCAAGTGCCTGTTTGATGAGTGGGTTTGCCCTTTCCATCACAACGTCTTTCATTTTTTCAATTACAGTCTCTTTATAGTCAACTGTTTGTATGTTTTCCAGTGCCACCTTTACAGCCTCTTTTACTGCCACATTCCCCTTTAATGCATCAGCAAAGGAAGTTTTCATGGCATCATTTATTTATCCATTCAAACAGCCCATTGCATTATATAGTTTTTTATTTGTTTTTTAATGGATGTGACTGATGATTGTTTTTATATAAAGAAGCAAGGAATCACAAAGCTTTGATCACCTAACACATATGCCCCCTAGCCACATGGTCTGTGATAGTTCTTAACACCACTTAGACCTGATTGTTGCGTGACAGAGAAAGAGAGTGAAAGAGTGAGAGTGAGACAGCAAAAAAAAAGAGAAAGAGAGAGAGAGAGAGAGAGAGAGATGTATGTATGTATGTATGTATGTATGTATGTATGTATGTATGTATGTATGTATGTATGTATGTATGTATGTATATATGTATATATGTATGTATGTATGTATGTATGTATGTATGTATGTATGTATGTATGTATGTATGTATGTATGTATGTATGTATGTATGTATGTATGTATGTATGTATGTATGTATGTATGTATGTATGTATGTATGTATGTATGTATGTATGTATGTATGTATGCATGCATGTATGTATGTATGTATTCATGTATGCATGTATGCATATATTTATGTATGTATGTATGTTTGCATGTATGTATGTATGAATGTTTGTATGTATGTACATATGTATGCATGTATGTATGCATGTATGTATGTATGTATGTATGTATGTATGTATGTATGTATGTATGTATGTATGTATGTATGTATGTATGTATGTATACATGTTTATGGATAGTAGGTTGGCCATGGCACCAGCCGCCCGTTGAAAGACTACGACTGAAGGTATTAGGATGCAACTAGGACTGGTCCAGACAGTTCCAGGTTGAGTCTTCCTTCAGGGCGGTTCTTTCCTCATGCCTACATCTACACTGAATATTCTGGCATATTCATTACACATCTCTTGCTACTCCATTACATTTGGCAAGCCACAACATTCTGCACATCTGTCTCTTTTACTTTCCTTTTCCTCATATTTTGTCTTTATTTAAGGAAGGTTCACAACTAATGGCCCCCAGTACCCGGCATAGTGGGGTGCGAAGAATCTCCGGGGATCGTGTTGACTCCACCGTTGGCTTGAGGGCAGACGCGCCTGATGGTAGTAATGGTTCTGCTCTTAACCTTGCACCTCCCAATAGATCTGCTTCTTTCACTCTTCACTATTCAAACATTCGTGGGCTGAACTCTAATCTTTCGTTTGTGGAACAGCACTTGGGCACTTTCCTCCCTAACCTCCTCCTCCTATCTAAAACCCAGTTGTCTATACATGCTTCCACTGACCCTTTCCAAATCTCCCACTATAATCTGTATACTGATTTTCGTTCCAAAGGTGGGGTCTGTGCTTACTGCAACATTAACACTCCTACTGTGAGGCTCATGGACCTTGAATCTCCTGACTTTGATGTTCTCTGGCTAAAAGTCTATCTCTCCACTACCACTATCATCCTTTGCTTCTGCTACTGTTCTCCAAACTCCACTGAGTTTGTGTCTTTCTTTGAATATCTTTCCTCGTGCCATGAGTCCTTGCTATCTTCTCACCCACATGCCGAAGTTCTCTACATTGGAGACTTCAATGTACACCACAGTGAGTGGCTTCATTCTTCTCACACTGATGTGGGAGGAAGCGAGGCTCTTGCTTTCTCTATTACTCACGATCTGGAGCAAATTATCAAACATCCTACTTGCGTTCCTGATCGTCACGAACATTCTGCAAACACTCTTGACCTATTTTTTACTTCTAACCCTTCAAACTACTCTTATTCTGTGCTTTCCCCTCTTGGTAAATCTGACCACTCCATGATCTCTGTCTCTTCCATTTTTGCTCCCCCACCACCAATCCCTCCTGCTCAATGCCGCCTTTGGCACTTCGAGCGAACCCAATATGAAAATTTGCGTAACTTTCTCTTTGACTTCCAATGGGATGACTACTGCTTTTGGCCCCGCAACCCTGATCGGGTAGCTGTAAAAGTTGCCGAGTTCATGACCGCAGGAATGGAGGCATACATCCCCTCTACTACAAAAACTTTCTCTCCCCCTAAACCTTGGTTTGACCGGGCCTGCTCCATGGCTATCCAGGCTAGGAATCAGGCTCACCGATCCTACCAAGCCTCTCCTTCCGATTTAACTCGCTCTGCTTTTATTATAGCTAGGAATCGCTGTACAGCTCAGATTCGAAGGTCTAAGGCTTCCTTTATAAGAAGGAAAGTTGATGACCTTAACTCCTCTCCCACTGACAAATGCTTCTGGTCCTTAGCCAAAAACCTCTCCAAAAACTTCTGTAACTCAAGCTTTTCCCCTCTCATTCATTCTGATGGTTCTATAGCTTGCTCTCCCACTGACAAAGCCATTCTCTTTGGCTCTCATTTTTCTGCCAACTCTTCTATCAACGATTCCAGTGCACCTGTTCCTCAGTCTTTTCCCCTCTCTAAACCTATGCCCTCCCTTATCCTTTCTTCACACAAAGTTCATAAGGTTCTTCGCTCACTAAAGACAAACAAGGCATCTGGTCCCGATGGTATCCCTGCAAGGTTCCTTAAGGAGTTTGCAGATGAACTGGCTCTTGTGCTTTGCCGTCTTTTTCGCCTCATTCTGTCAACCAGTATCTATCCTTCATCTTGGAAGCATGCTCTAGTTCAACCTGTTCCTAAGAAGGGTGGCCGCTCTATTCCTTCTAACTACCGACCTATTGCTCTAACCTCCTCTATTGCAAAAGTTTTCGAAACTTTGCTCAATGCTCACCTCTTGAAACGCCTTGAATCTAACTCACTTATCTCCGATCACCAGTACGGCTTCCGCAAGGCAAGATCCACTGGTGATCTCCTGTCCTATCTTACTCATGCTATGGTCATTTCTCTGAGGAACTATGGGGAATCCTTTGTCGTCGCCCTTGATATCTCTAAGGATTTTGACAGAGTCTGGCAAAGGCTCTGTTGGCCAAACTCCCTGCCTATGGCTTTACCCCTTCTTTCTGCTCTCTGATTTCCAGTTTTCTTACTGACCGTTCTATATCTGTAGTTGTTGATGGTGCAACATCTAGCCCTTCCTCTGTTTCCAGTGGTGTTCCACAGGGCTCTGTTCTTTCACCTACTCTCTTCCTTCTCTTCATCAATGATCTTCTACAATCCCCATCTTCCTCTCTTCTTCATGCCTTTGCCGATGATTCTACCCTTCACTTTTCCTCTGCCTTTTCTTCACAACCTTCATCTGTTACTCGTAATCAATCTCGTATCACTCTTTCTTCTACTCTTAACTCCGATTTGCAGAGAGTATCTGAATGGGGCACTCAAAATTTAGTTAAATTCAATGCCTCCAAGACACAGTTTCTGGCTATCTCTTTATCTTCTTCTCCTCCTGATAACCCTATTGTCTTCGAAACTAATGAAATTTACCCTCTTAACTCTATCAATATATTAGGAATCCATATAGCCTCTAACTTGTCTTGGAGGAATCACATAATCCAAATTTCTAAATCTTCATCCAAAAAATTGGGGGTTTTGTTTCGGTTTCGTTATTACTTTTCCTCATTGCAGTTACTTAAAATTTACAAAGGTCTTATCCGCCCCTGCTTAGAATACTGCTCACACATCTGGGGTGCTTCTTCCTTTACTTATCTTCTTGATAGGGTTGAATCTAAGGCAGTCAGACTCATTAATGATCCTTCTCTTACTTCTAACCTGGATTCTCTCTCTCTTCGCCGTAAGGTATCTTCCCTTTCGCTTTTCTATCGCTACTACTTCCATCGCTGCTCTGATGAGTTGGCGAGTTGCATCCCTCCTCCACTGCCGAGGCCGCGTAACACTCGCCAAGCGGCCTCATCTCACAGGTACTGTGTGGAGATTTGTAGCTCGCGGATTGGTCGGTGCAGCGACTGCTTCTTCCCATCTACCTCCAGACTCTGGAACTCTCTTCCTCCTTCTGCCTTTCCTAATTCTTATGACCTTTCATCCTTCAAAAAGCAGATCTATCGTCATCTCAGAGCCTAGTCCTCCATATCTCTGGGTCCTCCTTACTTTGACTGTTTTTTTCTGTCTGTCGTTTACCTTTGTGTGACATTACCTCATCTCCGCCTTGCCCTTAACCTTTCTCTTTTCCTTCATCTTGGTATTTTCTCGTGCCCGGGCCTTTGTTGATGAGGGCAGTTTCTGCCTGTCCCGGTGT
>JAXCGZ010012073.1:0-15000 GCA_037179515.1 Halocaridina rubra
TCAAAGCTAACTTGTTATTGAAATAAGCATAATGCTTTATAGAATATACAGACCATGTTCTCTCAAATTCTCTACCCAGATGAAAAGTAACTGGAATTTTTTTTTTTTTAAGAGTGTGACACCGGGACAGGCAGAAACTGCCCTCATCAACAAAGGCCCGGGCACGAGAAAATACCAAGACGAAGGAAAAGAAAAAGGTTAAAGGCAAGGCAGATATGAGGTAATGTCACACAAAGGAAAACGACAGGCAGAAAAAACAGTCAAAGTAAAGATGACCCAGAGATATGGAGGACTAGGCTCTGAGATGACGATAGATCTGCTTTTTGAAGGATGAAAGGTCACAAGCATTAGGAAAGACAGAAGGAGGAAGAGAGTTTCAGAGTCTGGAGGTAGATGGGAAAAAGCAGTCGCTGCACCGACCAATCCGCGAGCTACAAATCTCCACACAGTACCTGTGAGATGAGGCCGCTTGGCGAGTGTTACGCGGCCTCGGCAGTGGAGGAGGGATGCAACTCGCCAACTCATCAGAGCAGTGATGGAAGTAGTAGCGATAGAAAAGCGAAAGGGAAGATACCTTACGGCAAAGAGAGAGAGAATCCAGGTTAGAAGTAAGAGAAGGATCATTAATGAGTCTGACTGCCTTAGATTGAACCCTATCAAGAAGATAAGTAAAGGAGGAAGTACCCCAGATGTGGGAGCAGTATTCTAAGCAGGGGCGGATAAGACCTTTGTAAATTTTAAGTAACTGCAATGAGGAAAAGTAATAACGAAAACGAAACAAAACCCCCAATTATTTGGATGAAGATTTAGAAATTTGGATTATGTGATTCCTCCAAGACAAGTTAGAGGCTATATGGATTCCTAATATATTGATAGAGTTAAGAGGGTAAATTTCATTAGTTTCGAAGACAATAGGGTTATCAGGAGGAGAAGAAGATAAAGAGATAGCCAGAAACTGTGTCTTGGAGGCATTGAATTTAACTAATTTTTGAGTTCCCCATTCAGATACTCTCTGCAAATCGGAGTTAAGAGTAGAAGAACGAGTGATACGAGATTGATTACGAGTGACAGATGAAGGTTGTGAAGAAAAGGCAGAGGAAAAGTGAAGGGTAGAATCATCGGCAAAGTCATGAAGAAGAGAGGAAGATGGGGATTGTAGAAGATCATTGATGAAGAGAAGGAAGAGAGTAGGTGAAAGAACAGAGCCCTGTGGAACACCACTGGAAACAGAGAAAGGGCTAGATGTCGCGCCATCAACAACTACAGATATAGAACGGTCAGTAAGAAAACTGGAAATCAGAGAACAGAAAGAAGGGGTAAAGCCATAGGCAGGGAGTCTGGCCAACAGAGCCTTGTGCCAGACTCTGTCAAAAGCCTTAGAGATATCAAGGGCGACGACAAAGGATTCCCCATAGTTCCTCAGAGATGACCATACATGAGTAAGATAGGACAGGAGATCACCAGTGGATCTTGCCTTGCAGAAGCCTTACTGGTGATCGGAGATAAGTGAGTTAGATTCAAGGCATTTCAAGAAGTGAGCATTGAGCAAAGTTTTGAAAACTTTAGCAATAGAGGAGGTTAGAGCAATAGGTCAGTAGTTAGAAGGAATAGAGCGGTCACCCTTCTTAGGAACAGGTTGAACTATAGCATGCTTCCAAGATGAAGGATAGATACTGGTTGACAGAATGAGGCGAAAAAGACGGCAAAGCACGGGTGCCAGTTCATCTGCATACTCCTTAAGGATCCTTGCAGGGGTACCATCGGGACCAGATGCCTTGTTTGTCTTTAGTGAGTGAAGAACCTTATGAACTTTGCGTGAAGAAAGGATAAGGGAGGGCATAGGGTTAGAGAGGGGAATAGACTGAGGAACAGGTGTGCTGGAATCGTTGATAGAAGAGTTGGCAGAAAAATGAGAGCCAAAGAGAGTGGCTTTGTCAGTGGGAAAGCAAGCTATAGAACCATCAGGACGAATGAGAGGGAGAAAGCTTGAGTTACAGAAGTTTTTGGAGAGGTTTTTGGCTAAGGACCAGAAGCATTTGTCAGTGGGAGAGGAGTTAAGGTCATCAACTTTCCTTCTTATAAAGGAAGCCTTAGACCTTCGAATTTGAGCTGTACAGCAATTCCTAGCTATAATAAAAGCAGAGCGAGTTAAATCGGAAGGAGAGGCTTGGTAAGATCAGTGAGCCTGATTCCTATCCTGGATAGCCATGGAACAGGCACGGTCAAACCAAGGTTTAGGGGGAGAGAAAGTTTTTGTAGAAGAGGGGATGTACGCCTCCATTCCCGCGGTCATGATCTCGGCAACTTTTACAGCTGCCCGATCAGGGTTGCAACACCAAAAGCAGTAGTCATCCCATGGAAAGTCAAAGAGAAAGTTATGCAAATTTTCATATTGGGTTCGCTCGAAGTGCCAAAGGCGGCGTTGAGTAGGAGGGATTGGTGGTGGGGGAGCGAAAATGGAAGAGACAGAGATCATGGAGTGGTCAGATTTACCAAGAGGGGAAAGCACAGAATAAGAGTAGTTTGAAGGGTTAGAAGTAAAAAATAGGTCAAGAGTGTTTGCAGCATGTTCGTGACGATCAGGAACGCGAGTAGGATGTTTGATAATTTGCTCCAGATCGTGAGTAATAGAGAAAGCAAGAGCCTCGCTTCCTCCCACATCAGTATGAGAAGAATGAAGCCACTCACTGTGGTGTACATTGAAGTCTCCAATGTAGAGAACTTCGACATGTGGGTGAGAAGATAGCAAAGACTCATGGCACGAGGACAGATATTCAAAGAAAGACACAAACTCGGTGGAGTTTGGAGAACAGTAGCAGAAGCAAAGGATGATAGTGGTAGTGGAGAGATAGACTTTTAGCCAGAGAACATCAAAGTCAGGAGATTCAAGGTCCATGAGCCTCACAGTAGGAGTGTTAATGTTGCAGTAAGCACAGACCCCACCTTTGGAACGAAAACGAGTATACAGATTATAGTGGGAGATTTGGAAAGGGTCAGTGGAAGCATGTATAGACAACTAGGTTTCAGATAGGAGGAGGAGGTTAGGGAGGAAAGTGCCCAAGTGCTGTTCCACAGACGAAAGATTAGAGTTCAGCCCACGAATGTTTGAATAGTGAAGAGTGAAAGAAGCAGATCTATTGGGAGGTGCAAGGTTAAGAGCAGAACCATTGCTACCACCAGGCGTGTCTGCCATCAAGTCAATGGTGGAGTCAACACAATCCCCGGAGATTCTTCGCACCCCACTATGCCGGGTACTGGGGGCCATTAGTTGTGAACCTTCCATAAATAATGACAAAATGTGAGGAAAAGGAAAGTAAAAGAGACATGTGCAGAATGTTGTGACTTGTCAAATGTAATGGAATAGCAAGAGATGTGTAATGAATATGCCAGAATATTCAGTGTAGATGTAGGCATGAGGAAAGAACCGTCCTGAAGGAAGACTCAACCTGGAACTGTCTGGACCAGTCCTAGTTGCATCCTAATACCTTCAGTCGTAGTCTTTCAACGGGTGGCTGGTGCCATGGCCAACCTACTATCCATAATCACCAATATTAGATATAGGAGGGAAGCTCAATTCCACTCTGTGCAAACATGCTTGAAATAGCATTTTGAGGCAAGAACACAAATTCTACAATTATTTCATAAAAGTACTCATTCTAAAGTAAATTGTATTAGCCAGTCTCTTTTACCATTTTGGACTTCCTGCTATCACAATATATAGTAGCATAGCCACAAAACTTTCTATTGCTTGGTTAATCTGTGATAGCTCATATTTCCTTTAAAGACAGCTGAAATATGTGGCAGACAACTCTCTATTACTACTCGATTTAAATTCAGCATTATCAGTTTAACACTAACATGAAAAAAATATATAAAAAATAATGGAGCTAGCTCACATTTATCATCTAGCAATTTATTAAAAAATAAAAAAATAACAGTCAAAATACCCAAAGACGACAGCTTATAAAAACTTGTCTTCATGCGTTTTTCTTCTTTACCAAATCTTGTGTAATCGAATTATATACGTCATCCGAGTTAAATCGCTTGGGTAAAAAAAAAAAAAATATTGGAAGTTCATTTTGTTGTGGTCATTCTCAGACAATGCTTAACAGGAGACAGAGGCAGGTGGAGGCGGCTCATCAAAAACAGCGACCCTATATAAAGACGGGTTAATAAAGCTGACTAATAATGAGAAGATTCTCAAAGTCATCTATCTATATACATGAGCCATATTCCCCTTATAAGGGGAGTGGCTGAGTCAAGACAATACACTGACTCTTTGGGAAGATAAAATACAGAGGAGAGGATTCCCACTCCCTTCGCTCCACCCCATTAAACCAACTCTTACGACACGCAGGGGAACACAGAGGAAGTACTCTAGCCTCCCCCTCCATCAGTGGCTTATTTACATTATACTTGTAAATAATGAGTCATTATAATGAATAATGAGAGGAATATAAATAAATCACTTATTTTTCTGACTAAAAAGACTAAGTAATACGATATAACGTCTTAAATGTTTCAGTTCATAACATGTTCCTGAAGCAGTTCCGTTATCATTTTCGACATTTTCAATGCTACAGTTTTGACTGTTAATCTCAATACCGTGTATAGACTTCGTTAGATAATATGCACCGATTTAAAGGAAATATTTATTATTATTATTATATTATTATTATTATTATTATTATTATTATTATTATTATTATTATTATTATTATTATTATTATTATTATTATTATTATTATTATTATTATTATTATTATTATTATTATTATTATTATTATTATCATTATTATTATTATTATTATTATTATTATTATTATATTATTATTATTATAATTATTATTATTATTATTATTATTATTATTATTATTATTATTATTATTTCCTCTTTGCTTGGCATGCTTTCTAGTAGTATAGATACGCACTGATGCATATTTGTAGTTAAACACAGATTTTATAGTATATGGAATTGAATAAACCAATATTACAATATTATAACCCGACAAGTAAGTTGCTTTGAAGCTTATGTTGTTTCAGGATAAATCTTGTTAATCTGAGTAGAGTGAGCAAGATATTCTTGCGAGTGCTGTACCATTTTATACATATATTATTACCAGAGTACAGTATTGCGTTTATTATGTGATTTATTATAATCTCATCATTGTTTATGTTTTTATTTTCAGACGAGTATGATTGGGGGTATATTGGGACTAGTGCCGTCGTCTTCCTAAGCTTTGGGACTTCCAGTGTGGTGAGTGTTACGAATATTTTTCAACTTGTTTCGTGCATAGGAAATAAAAAAAAAAGTCGTAGGTAAAAAAGTCAAAGGTAAAAAATTAACAGATTAAAAGTCACAGGAATAAAATTCTAATCTGTCCTAAGTTGCATGACCTGACCTAACCCAAGCTAACCTAACTAATCTAACTTAACCTATCCTGTGAGTTTTTACCTGTGACTTAATTACCGGCCACGTAGGATTTTGCTGTTTTGCTGTGTGAATAGTAGTCGGCTATTTCGCTTCTTGATTTTTTTAAGTCCTAAATGATAATGCTTTTGGGAGTTCTGTTTAATGTATTTTATTTTACCGATAAGAGCAGTTGGCTTAACTTCACCAATTAACTGCATCTGTTCTATAGTCACTTTTACAGTTTTTTTTTTTATTATTATCACTATAATTTGAAGTGTTGAACATGTGCCTGTAATAAAGTCGCAGGAAGAAAAGTCACTGGTAAAAATTCGCAGGGAAAGTTAGGTAGGTTAGGTTAGGTTAGGTATAATTAGGTTAGGTCAGACTTTCCCTGTGGCTTATTTAACTATTTTACCTGTAACCTCTTTATATGGATTCGTTCAACATGCCTTACCTCTCGAAAGTGTGCTTCCTTGTTATCGTGTTGCAAGATGAACTTATATATATTCTCGTTCTCTAGGTTTGTTCAATAGTCTGCCATGTGTTTTAGACCTCATATAATATTAGTTGAAAATGACGTTTGTGTAAGATATGACAGTGGCAAAGATCATGAAAATTCTCTTTTTGACGACGTGTAAATTAATTTTTAATTTATTGTCAAATACACAAGTTTTGTTCTCTCCATCTCAGGAGATGTGCAGAGCATTTTTCAAGAACAAGGGTTTTTTCACAGAAATATAACTTGATTTACATTGCATAAAATTTATGCCAGTCTTCATATTCTATGGTATTTTTCAGGAAATACGTTATTTTTTCTTTTACATAAGGAAATTTTGCTCGGTATCAGTTAATGAGTGAACACAAAATAGCCTTAAAAATAGACATATAAATGTATCATTTACAGTGGTTTTATTTTATGTATACACATACACCCACACACACAAATTTTTAAATGAGGTCCTTTATCTCCTGATGCTTGATTAACATGAGGTTGTACTCTCTCTCTACCATAAACCATACTGAGATTTTCTTTTGTATTCGTTTTGGATCTTGTAAAGATAAATAATCCCCACAGCTCCATGTAAAGTTTAATAACCCCGTAATCAAGCTTGTAAAGTTAAATGACCCCGTATTTAAACTTCAAAAATTGAATAACCCATTGTTAGTTTTTATAAGAACCAATTGAAATCATGTATGAATAAAAAAATAAAAGTAATAAAACAGAACATTTATTCACACAAATACACAAATGCAAGTAAAAAGAAAAACAACTCATAATTACCTTGTAAATATAAATAAGCACTATAACTACCTTGTGAATATGACGAACCCCAAGACATGTCTTGTAAAGATGAATAACCCTAAATGACCCTGGGGTTATTTATCTTTCCAAGATATTTAATATTTTCAATGAATAATGAGTCTTCATAGTTCTCCGTCTGTAGTGTAGTAATTGATATTAAGATAAGGAAAAAATTAAAAGTTTTCTTTACCTCAGGTGTAAACTTCAGTTGCTCTGCCTCCGCCGTAGACTTTAACTTTGACTTTGATAAAATACTGAATTTTATTACTTCTCGTCTGAAGTGAATGAGTAGCTGGAATCGAAGCAAGTGAAATCAAGAAAAAAATAAATTCCATCATTCCATGCTTACAGATGACGGACACTCTCTCTCTCTCTCTCCTCTCTCTCTCTCTCTCTCTCTCTCTCTCTCTCTCTCTCTCTCTCTCTCTGTTGGACACAGAGGGAATCTTGCCAAAGCAGTCTCGAGGGGGGGAGTCATATTCTTCCGTTTGAGCTTTTCATATGAGAGCGAAATGACAATTTTTCTTACAGGAGCATGGATTATCTATTGCAGAGAATGTTATTTTATCTAGAAAGTCCTGAATGGAAATTCCTGAGAAACCTACTTGAAGACACGTTCAACTTTTTTTTAGGGGGGGGCCTCTTCTCGATATTTATGTATATTATTGTTGTCTAAATTCTTTGCTAAGTATTATATTGACCAGCAATAAAACTATAAAACATGAAAGTAACGATTACTGCGCGTGCATGGTCACTTGAAAAAGGGAAACTTTTATTCAAAAGGAAGTTAGTGAAGTTTTTCCCTCCGTTAGAGGTAGTTCGCAAAGATGTAGCATGTCTCCGTCTGACTTTTTTTCTGTGCAAGTTAAATTCTCGAATTGTTCCTGCTTACTTCTTTTTTTCATGTTTCATTTCTATAAATCCAGTCTTATCTACTCCATCCCCCAAAACTTTTATTGGATTTCTAGCTTATAAAAATCATTTTGTGTAGTAGTCAGCATCCATGCTCTGAAAATACTTGACATCAACTGAAAAAAATCAGCAAATCGCATACTGATATATGTACGTGACTAGCCACACTTTATGAAATGCAACTTCTTCGTCAGCTTTATCAGCCTGTATTTGTACAGGGTCACTGTATTTGATGAGCTGCCTCCGTCTCCTGTCGTGTTAGATTTTCAGGCCCTTCTCTTTCATATCTGCTGCTATGCAAGCTTTCCTCCTTATCTTGGGTCTTCCTCTCCTTCACTGCTTTCATATCAAGTGGTATTTGGTCATCACTTTCGTTATCACTGCTTACGATATTCATGTACCATCTAAGTCAAGCCTCATGCCTTTGGATTTTGCACGGTGGACACAAATTGGGATCAGAGAGTAGAGTGACCCTCTCAACGTCAGTACACCAATATTCTTTCTAGGAGACGCAAACAACCATGTTGTTTGGCCTTATAAAGACTGATTTTGGTGTACTAACGGTAAGAATGTTTATGACTGATCACTAGAGGAAGCAAAAAGTTTTAGCAATGTTTATTTTTGTTCCTCCAGGAGATATCGCCTTGCATCTTTACGATTCATGGGGAATTTGCCTAACCTTCCATTCATTTTTCTATATTGTAAGCATAGCCTACATTCCTGAACGTCTCCTACAGCCTTTTGCGATAGCAGATGAGAAGCTGATTCGAGACGTATTAAACTTGATAAGTGTATTGTGTATAATTTTTGGTCTACATACTAACAAATTATAGTCATGATAATAGCTCCAGTTAAAATATGTGAGCTTTAAATACGGGAGGTACTTGCATGAGATTGTCACATATTCTTGTGTTTGCAAACTTATTTTACATTTTAAAGTTGGAAGTACATTATAGCTATGATTATGGATATATTGTAATTTTTTCCTTTGTCGTATGACTTCCGCCATGCTGAAGCCAGAATCTGAAACTTGTAACAGATCTTGAGCGGAAACGGTTGGTCGAGGGCACGGATATTTTATTACAATGTTTGTAGAAAGTACCAAGGAAATATATGACCGGAACCGTGAGACTTAGGACCTGGCATCGAGAAGGGCAAGAAAGGACAGGAAGTTAGCCATTTCCTAAACCACAACAAGCATAAACTTGTGTTTCGTACGCAGGTACACGCCCAGGAGAAATGCCCAATAACTCCTCCCCGGAAGTAGGTGGGATTCCACTTTGAACCTGGCGTTGATTAGCTAGGGCTAGATCTCACTGATTTCATTGGAGAATTGGATGTTAAGCCACGCCCTGCCCCTGGGGGTATTTAAAGAGCCACCCAGGGCAGGGACAGTTAGTTAGGACCTTGCCAGGGGCACGAATAGATCATAGATTGTGATAGTCATAGGGTGGGGGCATTGGGGCATTGAGGCGTCGGATGTGTTGTACTCTAGAATAAATATAAGTAAAGGATTCACTGCGTGTCCATTCTTACCTTGTAACCACGCTACCATAATAATTAAAGTAAATATACGTAGGAGGAAAAGCCCTACGTCAGTGGTGTCATTAGATGGGATAATCAAAACCAATACATCAGTGATGACGCTCGGTGAGATAATAATAAAACCTCCACGACGGTGGTGACAAGCGGTGAGATAACCCAGTCATCTTACAAAGTGTGAGTTCAAGTGGAGGTCCAAAACCTCCACGTCAGTGGTGGCAGTGCGGTACGATCATCACGCCTGGAATACATACAAAGAGACTCTCATATCAGAAGAAACCAGTGCAAAGAAAAGAAAATAAGAATGGCAAAAGCAGAAATCCAACATCTCCCAATTCAAGAAATGAGTGACGAGGCCAAACACCGGAGAATTCTCGAACTGGAGGAACAAGTGCGGCGCCTACAAGCACGCGCCGACGCCGCTCCGTCGAGAAGGAACTTGGCCGACGCCGACAGTGAAACCGACGCCTCAAACATCGACGAACAGCCGGCCGCTCCGAACCCCGTGGTGACACAGGGAACGCAGCAGGCCCAGCCCCCACCTTGTGCCCTGGTTGTAAAGACGCCTCGGGTCAAGAATTCACTTTTATACCTCGACGGCGCAAATGTAAAAGACCGTGAATGTCCGTCCATAATTCCCGCGACCGACTTCCTGAAATACTTGGGTCTGCGGATGAGAAGTGACGAGTGCTCAAATAGATAATATTATAAAACTTTGAAGGAACTATTTCTAAGATATTTCTTAGTAAGCCGAAGTGTGACCGGAGCATTGAGTGAAAATGCCCATTACAAGAGGTATAAGTTGCCGGATCCGACCAAGAAGACGGCGATTCGACGATTTTACGCGAAGAGAAGAAGGAAAACCCGCTCCTTCCTTGCCTTCTGCCATGAAGTTTTTCAGGACCACCTCCTTAAAATAGCTAAGTACTTGTGATCTGTATCCAGTGAGTAATGGGACAATTAGTAAAAGAAATTGAGGTCGGTGGACGCCGCCATTTTATCTTGTAGTTATGCTTTGACTCAGCCAACCCGCTTATAAGGGGTGTGGCGCTTAATAAGTTGATAAACGACAGATCGTTCTTTTTGTGTTGTTATGATGAAGGAATTAGTCTTACGATACGTGTGTGGCATGTTTTTTTGAAGAATAAGAAATTTCGTGATATTAGTTAGAGATGAGTTTTTTTTATTTCACGCTATGCAGGTGAAAGTAAGAGTAAATTAGAGTAGTTTGTGCTGTCCTAGAATAGGGAAGGTTTTTCAGTGTCACCCAAACGTAGCTTCAAGGGAGTAGAATGTTTGTTTGTTCGTTAGAATGGGACCTAGGACTGGTGAGGCAGTCTGTGACCGTGCGGACCAACCGAGATTTCACCTTTACTCTCCTTTATCGGGGTAAGGGATGGGAAATTTTCCATAGACAGAGAGAAAGGGAATGCAAGTTTGAATGTGAGCGCATGTGAGCGAATGAGTATAATGAGTGTAATAGGGGTATAATGGGGGGGTTGCTCTAGGGGGTGAAATCGCGGAAAGCACCGTTAGGAAGCATGATTGGGGAGTCTGCGAGGATCGTTCCCCTGCTCCGCCAGGTCCTTCTGCATGCCATATCAGAGTGTATTTATGGGAGGTGATGCTCTGTTGCAATATCTAGTGAGGGATATGGATGAGAAGGTAATTCTCCACCTGCCCAGATATGGTTGAAATGCCGAGTTTGTTTTATTTTTGTTTTGTCCCCTACTCCGCCATTGAGATTATTATTCGATTTCCGAGAGATTCCAAGATAGATGTTACGTGATAAAGGACGTGAATCTATGAATGATTCTTTATTTTCTTTGCTAGCTGCAGTATATACATTATTTGTCTGAAGAGATATGTTAGATTGATAAAGTAAAACTTTGCGAGTTTTAGCCATGATAATGTTTTATCAAAATTATTTCGGCTTGGTCATAGAGTGAGAGCTGACACGAAATGACAACAAGAATGTTACACAGCTGTATCCCGTATTTGAGAGAGCAGATATAAGTCAAATTCGAGATAGTAAAAGAAGATATATTTTATGTTTGAATTGTTTATGTACAACTCCGTACGAGATTTTGAAGTTTAAGCAAAATGCATTCTTTACTGTTGATAATGAAATATACTTTTTGTTTTTATTATTGCATACACAGAGATAGACTTTTTATATTCTTAGATACCCGTTTTGTTATAGTTCTTTTTGTATTGAAGAAATCTTTAAAATCTTACTTAAAGGATTCTGAAAAGATTATCTAGAGATAACCATGGTTAATCCCTAGCATTTTCGTGAATTTTAGATTACAATCGGGCTAAATTAAAGATAATTGAGATTATTAGAGATTATTTGCTGAGTTTTAAAGTTAAAATTAATGACACTTAGGTCCTTTTTAAGAAGTTGTTAAGAAAAAGATATTTGTACTTTTGTTGATAGTAGTAGGGATACTGTCACATGTGATTTTAGTTTTTTTTGCTTTAATTTCATCAGTGTGTGTGCTTCGACTTAACCCTCTGATTTATAGCATGAAAAGAGAGAGATTGTCCTTATAGACAAGGATGTGTATGCTGTTACAGTAAAGTCCTTATCAAGATTAAACAGAGAGGAATGGATTTATGCTTCGACAATCCTGCAGTTGTACACTAAGTTCTTTTGCTTTTGTTTTGTTAATGAGGGAATGAGAATAGCCGCTGACAATAAACGTAAGACTCTATCGATAGTCATTGCTAACGTTTGTTCACGTTCATTTGTTTATTATGTTATTTTTAGAAATACTCTGCGACGATTTTTTATTTTCACTACAAGTTGAAGGACGAAGGCAAGTCTCAGCTGACTTGTGAGTGGAAACCGCAACGTATTTCACGGTCGCCCAGTCTCTCTCTCTCTCTCTCTCTCTCTCTCTCTCTCTCTCTCTCTCTCTCTCCTCTCTCTCTCTCTCTCTCTCTCTCTCTCTCTCTCTCTCTCTCTTTCCTACCTTTCACTCGACTCTGAGCCTGACAGAGGCTCCGTTCAATGCTAAAAGAACGTTGCTGTCTTTGAGTTTTTTGTGTGTTTTTTTCCAGCGAAGCGAGGCGATAATTGTGCCTACATTTTATTTCAGTTGATAGATTGTTGCATGCTGTTATTGCATAAATACTGATAAGACATCGGTAGTACTGCCATTTGCATAAACATTTTTGCCACATGTCGCAACTGTTTAGAGGATAGATAGAACTCCCATTGACAAATTGTGGAGCCAGCAAGTTGCCACTTATGCTATATATATATATATACATTGATTATGACAGCAGGAATTTGAATATTAAAGGAGACTGTGTTAGAATAAGCATCACTATGAAATATAAGTATAGAACTCTGTTCTTACTTCTGAATGCCAGTCTCCATTGTATGTATATTGATATTTTTGATTTAGTATATTTATTCTTATTGTTTATTATTCTTATTTTTAGATCATGATTATTAGTAATGTTATTGTGTTGACTGATATCGTTGCTATCTCTCAATGGCCTGTTGCTAATTATTATTTTTGAAATGAAATCAGCAGTAACTTGATGATTTGTATCTTTTATCTGAATTCATACTTGATGTTACTGTAGCCACCGCTAATAAGAATGTTTCTTTAGTGGCTTTTCTCAGCATTTAATGATTGTTCTTTTTGACATTTATAGTAGAGTAATGCTATGTAGCAGTTGCTAAGTCCTAAGTATCTTGGAATAATAATCTAGTTGTGTAGACACATACCTTCCATTACCACCCTATTCCTAGGCAGCCCCGACCTGCAAGTTCTAAAAGTCTTTAGATTTTGTCCGTCAGACAAGTCCCTAATGCCCATTGAATAGAGATTGCAATCACTTGCAGTTGCAGGGGAGGCAAAGTATAGCCTCGATTACCAACGTATGGCCATTGTTGGTACCCTGAAGTCATAGGGAACCTTTCTTACAACTGTAGTAGTGACATAGGTTCAAACTTTCATCCCGCGTTCTACTTCGAAGGTACGTGTGAGAGGACCGTACAGGAAGAGTAACGCTGTGACGTTGCAGGTCTCCTGCGTGGTGGTCTTAGTCAAGATCGGCCGAGGGCTTTTTTGGTGGATGTTCACCCTTGAGGGTGAGCGGACTTTCCACTTGTGTCCCGCGGGACGAGGAAGCCGGGCTGGAAGGATTAGCGGGATGGGCCCCAGTCCTTGTCCTTTTTGCTTTGCCTAACCGAGTAACGGAGATATGGCAACAAACCTGGGCCTGCAGCGAGGACGGCGGGGGATGTGAAAGCGAAAGAATCCCCGTGGGAAACCGGGGAATCGCACTAGCAAGAATTCATGAGCAAGAGACAGAGAAAAAAAGTCGTCCTAGACAGAGAAAAAAAGTCGTCCTAGACAGAGAAAGTAAAAGTCGTCCTAGACAGAGAAATTAAAAGTCGTCCTAGACAGAGAAAGTAAAAGTCGTCCTAGACAGAGAAATTAAAAGTCGTCCTAGACAGAGAAAGTAAAAGTCGTCCTAGACAGAGAAATTAAAAGTCGTCCTAGACAGAGAAAGTAAAAGTCGTCCTAGACAGAGAAATTAAAAGTCGTCCTATCCATTGGTCTCTGAATAGTAATATAATATGAAAGTAACACATGTTTTGTTCCAGGAGTAGTTTTTAAGGCTTAATTTTAAGACAAATCAATGCCCCTAATAATGATAGGAATAGAATTTCTGAAGGTAGGGTCTCTTATAGAAATTACTGTTGATGTTATAGTCTATTGCATTTTACCTGTTTATACATGCTAATACTCTACTTAATTGTTTGCTAATGTTCTAAATGAGTCATAATCCTACTGTAATTAACTCAATTTTGTCTTTTAAAGAAACAAGAGAAGTAGATGAATTAATGTTTTGATTTAAACTGACTTGTTGATCTTAATTAATGTTTAATATTAGTTTCACACTGGAATTATGTTGTTTAAATATAAGAATATGTTTGTATTTCAGATTTCCAACAAGGACATAGACCCTGCATGCTCTAGTTGTCTGTAAAGGTACTCTCTATATGTTATGTTTGTGTATTTTGTATAGGAATTCTTAGAAAATAGCTTAAATAATTCGGCCCCATTTCTATTGTAAACTAATGTCAGCTAGGATATGTCCAAGAGCTCCCGGAAAATTAGCCCATGCTTCGACTGAAATAAGAGATATTTCAGTTTTGGTTGGGAGGGATGTCGTATGACTTCCGCCATGCTGAAGCCAGAATCTGAAACTTGTAACAGATCTTGAGCGGAAACGGTTGGTCGAGGGCACGGATATTTTATTACAATGTTTGTAGAAAGTGCCAAGGAAATATATGACCGGAACCGTGAGACTTAGGACCTGGCATCGAGAAGGGCAAGAAAGGACAGGAAGTTAGCCATTTCCTAAACCACAACAAACATAAACTTGTGTTTCGTACGCAGGTACACGCCCAGGAGAAATGCCCAATAACTCCTCCCCGGAAGTAGGTGGGATTCCACTTTGAACCTGGCGTTGATTAGCTAGGGCTAGATCTCACTGATTTCATTGGAGAATTGGATGTTAAGCCACGCCCTGCCCCTGGGGGTATTTAAAGAGCCACCCAGGGCAGGGACAGTTAGTTAGGACCTTGCCAGGGGCACGAATAGATCATAGATTGTGATAGTCATATATATATATATATATATATATATATATATATATATATATATATATATATATATATATATATATATATATATATATATATATATATATATATATATATATATATATATATATATATATATATATATATATATATATATATATATATATATATATATATATATATATATATATATAT